>APFE030909191.1:483578-506240 GCA_000404065.3 Pinus taeda | reverse complement strand
TATATTTTGATACATATATGTCAACAAAAACATGTAGAATGATGAATTAGATATAAAAAACATAAAAAAATAGATTGATCATTGAACCATATAACATCAATCATCTAAAAGTTATAATCTTCATCAACCATGTCCACAAGTTAGTAACATACAACATATTGATTCTCGTGAATCATGATTCACCAATCTTAAAGTTTCAACTTCAAGCTTTCAAAATTGAAAATTCAATATATAACATTTATCATCATTGATCACCAAAGTTGTACTTGTAAGCTAAGTTTAACCATTGCAAGAAATAATATCTAACATGAAATGAAATGTTATAAAATGAATTATGAAATGAAATGTAACAGCTTTCATGAAGCATCATATTCATAATTCAGAATCATTACCAATGAGTTATAATTGCCAACTTCAAACTTAAATTGTCATATATTGTTTACAAAAAATATCATAACAAATATGAAAGAGTCAAGACTCAACAATTATGAAAACTAATAGAAACTAGAAAAGACAAGTAAATTGTAAATCTATTATCTACCACTTCATGTGGCCCTTGCCATGAGAAGTGTCTGATGTATGAATAGGTCGTGGTGGTCTTCTAGGTGTATCCTCCCGCACAGATCGACGACTAGAATCAGAAGGCACATGCTCTCCACGTGAGGGTGTAGATGGAGGCGGCGACAACAAAGGAACACGACTCGGAACTCGAGCACTGCTACTGGATGGTGGAGGTGGCATGGTTATTGCTTCATCTTCCTCTCTCATAAGTTCCGCTTCGAGTTCTTCAAGATGTATAGTGCCATCCTCCAATTATCATCCTCTGGGTGGTTGTCCCAAATTTTATGTGTTGGATCCTCATGAGCTCGATCACAGTAATGACTCAACAACCTCAAATTTTAGTGCACATAAACCAAGCTTTCTGCCCGGTTTTCATTGAGTCTGTTTCTTTTCACATTATGTATGAAGCTGTAGGTGCTCCAACACCTCTTTGCAAAAGAAGTATTTACAACCTGTGGAGAATTTTTTTGCCAATTTTGGCAAAAATCCCTGGCCGCCATATGATTCCCACCATGTGAGAGCATCAAATCTGTCTCTATCTTCCATTGCATGAAAGGTACTAAACAAACCAGTGCAACTGAAGTATCTGCCTAATTCAAGATGCACACTAGCACATTCCTCCCTGTCAGGTATCAACTTGTCTAATGCTTGCAAATATCCTGTAGATACCTCTTCATCTATATGGGGTTTGACCCTAACCCCACCCCGTGGTGCAGGTTGGCCCAACCAAGATGTAGAGTAGTATTTTGGCGTAAGGATATACGCCAAGCAATGTAGTGGAACATTAAGTTTATCCCACCGTATACACACACAATCGTGAATCAATTTATACAAGCTGGGATCATTTTTATGAACAATATCTTTTATTTGCCCCAACATGGTATCCATCTGCTCATACACCTCGCCAATCACTGGTTTCTCTGTATCTGCAAACCGAATCATGTGATAAACGGGCTTGGTGAAATTCAATACTTGCCTCACACGTGCCCAAAACATACCATCAAGAGCGGTCTCCTCCACCTGTTCAGAATCTTGCCTGTCAGCTGCATTTGTAGCCCTTTCCTTTAATACCTGCCAATGTGGACTTGATACCATGCTAGCCAATGACTCTCTTACCTTCAAAAGGCACCTGAAGGTGAGGTAATAGCTACCAAATCTAGTCCTCGCAATCTTCAACAACTCCAATGTTGAGTGACTACGGAAAAGGCCATGGGTATTGCTATGATTTGTAATAAATTTTATCATTTCTTTGCCTCTCTTGTACAAATCACCAATCCATTTGTATTGTTCGTTTTTGTTCTTAACAATATCATGCATCAAAATGTTCATTGTGTGAACCAAACATCCAGAACAAAATATGTTGGGGTATTTATCCTCAATAATTGCTCCAGCTGCCTTACAATTAGGAGCATTATTAGTGATGACTTGGATGACATTGTATGGCCCAATACGGTCAATTGTTTCAAGTAATGGTTCTTCAATGTTGATGTTGGTCTTGAACTTGTTTGAGTAATCATATGCTGAAAGAAAGATGGCACCACTAACAGACACAGCAAGAACACTTATCAATAGCTTGCCTTTTACATTTGTCCATCCATCAAATACAATGGACACCCCATGGTCAGTCCAAGAACTTGTCATTCTATTCAAAGAATATGATATTTTTGCTTTTTTATGATCAAGTCCAACGGTTCTAGCCTTTGTCATACCCAGGGCTCTTGTATCCTTTAGGGGCATCATTTATGGTAGAAACCATTTCGTTCCAATAAGGTGAGCGAAGAACATTGAATGGTATCCCACGTGCATAGAGAAACCTGTAAACTTTTGAATCCACATCATTCCTACACCCTTCATCAAGGAAATCTGATATACTTCTACACCTTAAACTTGGTGACCCTGTGCCTCCATATCCACTGCCTTAGGAGGATGCTGAAGGAGTTCTTTATGCATGTGATTGTGAGCTCGGTTCAAAGAAACCCTTTGATTTTTTAGATTTGTATTGGGCTTCCTCCTCTTCCCTTATGTATTTGGCTCTATCTGCTGCTGACACACCTTTACAAGTTTTGATTCTTATTTGTTTATCTCCATCCCATGGCCTTTTCCCGTAGAGGTGCTTTCTGGCACGGGTGTATGAACCTGTGTAATTATTGTTGCAATGGGGGCAATGAAATTTAGTGGTTCCACCCCCTTTCCCTGCTTCAGGCCTATTAACATATTTCCACAATGGAGTTTGGTCTTGTTTATTTTTTTGAGACTCATGTTCACTCTCCTCCAACTCCTCCTCTCTGGGGTTTTCATCAAATCCACTATGACCCACTTTTTCATCCTCTTCTTCATTTTCAATCCTCCTTTTTCTACTCTCCAACACCATAATAATGAAAAAAGGAATCAAGAAGAAGAAAATGCCAAGAAATATAACCATGATGTTTGAATCTGCCAAAAAATGGAATGGGAATGGGAAAAATTTATTTATTTATTTATTTAGTAATGAACATTATTTTTTTTTTTGCCAGAATAGAGCCTACCTCTTTGGCCTCCAATCTCCCCTTAATCCTTGCTCCTTGCTCTTTGCTTTCACTCTCACTTGCTCTCTCTTGCCCCTCACTCTTTCTTTCTCCTCACCCTCTCTTACTCTCCTCTTGCTCTCACTCTCACTCTCTCCCACAATTTCTAAATAATGAAATTCATTTGAGGGAGGGTTTATTTATATTCCCTCCTTGTCCTCCCTTCCCTCCCTTTTTTCCCCAACCGACGCATTTTATTTTATTTTTTTTATATCTCCCCGGCGTATTTTATTTTTTTTCCGCGTGATTTTTTGGGCGTCGGTCACTCCGCTAGGAGCGATCGCTCCCCGACCGCTCCCGGGCTATAAAAATCGCTCCCGGAGCGACGCTTCCCAAATCGGTTTGGGAATAGGTAGGGAGTGATTTCGGGAACGCGCTCCCGACTTGCTCCCAAGTCGCTCCCGCCTGGACCGCGGATTGGGAGCGGGATCGAGAGGGCGGGGGCGCTGCCCCGCAACATTGCTTTGAAGTATACTTATTTAGGACGTTCTTGATCATGGCTGTTGTTTTTGGCCCCTTCACCATGCATGATGTTATCTTAGTCTTGCTGATATTATATTGCTGCTTAAATCATGTTATCAACAGGTGTCCCTCTAAGGTAATTGAAGTGTCAATCCAGAGAGGGTTTACATAAGAGAGAGAACCAATATTGTTGATGATGTGATTCTATTGCTGAACTTGCTTGATTGCTCTGTTTTTTCTGAGCAAGGCAGCAATCTTCTGTCATTTATAGAGTTTTCCTAGTGGTGGTCCAGACTCTGTATCATTTCCAGCCCTGTTGAAATTTTTTGCTATTGGTAACCCTGTTGGAAGGAGGGGTAACATGCACCATATGCAATCTCTCCAACTTTGGAAGATTTTTGAATGATAAAATTTTGAATGATCCCTCTAGAACAGTTTTTTTTATGTGCTACCCAAACTTGCTAGGACTATGATCTCTTGGGTATTACCATGGCATCCATCTCTCATGAGTCATTACTTGAAAATCCTATAGGCTTACAATGTCCTTTGTAACACTTAGACACACAATGACTTAATAATAGCTCTTGAGTCTTAAGTTTTAACTATTTATGCTACACATAGGTTTTAACTTTTCCTTCAGATTCTTAGATCAATATAATTATTGCACACTAGCACTCAACAATATTCCAGTGTCAAACCTTTATGTTTCAACGGATGCTTATTAGGTAAAACGAGTTCTATTGGAAAGCAGATTGTCATAATTCAGTAAGTTTGAGGATTTCTTGATTTCAAAATTCTTTGCAGGAAAGGATTGTTTTTGTCTTATGCCAACAGGAGGTGGAAAGTCCTTGTGCTACCAAATTCCTGCACTTGCAAAGGCTGGAATCGTTCTTGTTGTGTCACCACTGATAGGTGTGTTTTCTTCATAATCACTTTTTTGTTACCTTGCATTTGGAATCTGTTTTTGTCTTTTGTGCTCCTCAAGATCTAACCATTCTACTTCTTTTTCCTTCATATTGGGTTCATGCTGGTTGTGTTGAACAGCATTGATGGTAAGAAACTTTATATCCTTTCCTATATTCATATTATTTCCTAGATATTTATCATGAAAATCTTTTAAGTGACTCACCTGAAATGTCCATTGTTGTTGGTTTTGAAGGAAAACCAAGTTTCTATTCTCAAGTCTCAAGGCATTCCTGCAGAATATTTGTCCTCGACACAAAAAGTAGCTACTAAAGAGAAGGTGATATTTGTCAATAACAAGAAACATTAACTTATCAAAACAATACTTATTTTCTTGTGTATAATCTGACACAGTGAAATTTCCAGATTTATGATGACATTGACTCTGGAAAGCCTATCTTGCGATTGCTCTATGTTACTCCAGAACTGATTGCAACTAATGGGTTTATGACAAAATTAAAGAAAGTTCACTCACGAGGCTTGTTGAATCTCATTGCAATAGATGAGGTCACATTACCTTTTTATTTTCAAGTCAAACCGGCTTTAAATGTATTTTTGTGTTCAAAGACAAAAACATTAATATTTGTAGTAAACTTAGTTATATTTTCTTTTCTAATTTTTCTTTTCTGCTTCTTTGTAGGCACACTGTATTTCATCATGGGGCCATGATTTCAGGTGAACTTATGGAATCCTCACAGCTTAATGAAATCAATAACTATGAACAAATAGGTTCATTCTTATATATGGTGTCAAATTCTTTTATCGTTTCTTGGATTCCTAGATGTGCAAATTTGGAACACATAACTTCGTCCCTTTAAAATATTTTTGAGACTTTTTGTTTTTTGTTTATGTGGTTCGATCCAAGTTCTATTGAGGTCTCTTCTTCAGGGGAGATTTCAATGGGTAGGACATGAGGGATGCAAGGAGCTAACATTCACTTTTGATGTGTTGGTTCTGACTCAGATCCAGTTACCGCAAATTGTCAATCCTGAGAAGTTGTCTTCCAGGTGTGCCAATATTAGCACTAACAGCCACAGCTGCTAGAAAGTAAGTTTGATTTTTTCTGAAAGTTTGGTTTTTCTGAAAGTGTATTGTATATGAATGCGAATACAAAGGTCCAACTTGTTTTGCAATATATGCTTTTGTTAAAGGCCACTTGGTGGTTGTATATGACTATATTTGTTGATACTAAGATCTGATTTATCATTTCTCCTGTTGACATCGAGGGTAATTGAACATTATAAACTGTAGAAGACCAAGGTGTCTTTTGTGCATGTCTATTGGAATTGAGATTTGATCTTGGCCCATGTTTGTAAGTGCATGTGTATTACTGGTGAAGCAAACAAAGTTCCTTCTAAAAATTAATTACTCCAAAAAACTTGGAATGTCAAGATATCCATTTAGGATATAAATATTATATTAAATAAAATAAATAAGAATGAATGATTTACAAATGAGAACGAGAGGCTTGCTTATATACCAAGCAAGTGTCTCTTCATGAAGAGTCATGTTCTATTAGACATGCCTTTTCAACCTAATTACTAACTTAACTAACTATTATTTATGATTATTATCTTTTACATTATATTTATATTATTTATATATTTTATTCGTTACATTGCCTTCTTCCTCAAAAAGCTTTGTTCTCAAAGCTTGTCAATGAAAAAGGCTGATCTCTTTTTTGACTTCAAACGTCTTTCTGTCTTGGAACAGTCATCTTCGTCGATACAAGCTGATATGATCTTCTTAGTGACAAACAGAATTGTTGCACTGAGAAGGGATCAGACCATCCCAGATTAATCTTCTGTATAGTATTCTGATCACTAGAATTTTGTAACGACTTGTCAGCATAAGACGGAATTGATGTTACGTCATTATTCTTTGAAACATTAATTTGTTGTCTACAGTTTGAATGGTCCTGATACACACCTTGGTTGATTTGTCTATTCTCATGATTCGGATGCTGATATAAAGTTTTTAGATTTTCTTCTCGCGAAAGTGTTGTTGAATTGGCTATGGAACATTTACTTGGGATGTCCATTGTCTGAACTGCAACATCTACGTGTGTCGTTTCTTCAACTGACTTGTTTTCTTGAGTTGTCATATTCACTGGATCGGTATTCGTTCCCTTATTTTCAACTTGAACTGTTGTGACTGGAGATTTCGATACTTCTTGAGTGACTTGTTCCAACTTATTTTTTAATGCTTTCTTATCCTCCTTAAGTTTCTTAGTTTGACTGAACAGACTTTGATTATGGTTTCTCAGATGTAAAAGTTATTTGGTTTTTGATTCATATTTATTTATTTTCTATATATGAATATATTCTCTCTTTTTTTTTTTTTTTGTGTTTTCTCTTTTTATATAATTTCTCTCTCTTTTTTTTTTTAATCTATAAAATATATCTCCACTTCTCTCTTAAAAAAATCTAATATATATATATTTCAAATATTCTCTCTTCTTTTCTTGTTTTGTTCACTATTTAATAAATTTTTTAATAATAATTTTTTTTAATATATATAAGTATAAATTATATATATTATATAATTTTTATTTATATATATTATAAAATTATAATTATATAAAATTTATATATACTTTTGAGAACCCCCTTTCCTTTTATATGTAACTATATAAGGCTTATATAGTTATCTTTTTTAATAAGTATAATAATATATATAATATATTTTTTTATTTTTTATTTTTTATTTTTTTCAAGAAAATTTGGATGAGAACATGACTCTTGGTACAGTCACAATCTTTAGATTTGAACGATTAAAATTATTTAGATCACACCTTTTTCTCCCAATGTTATCAAAATATCTTTTAGTTTTAAAATACTAATGGGCTATTACATGGGTTGTGTTTTAAAAACCTCCTGTAAAAAGTAATATTTACCTTTCATGTAAGAGCTTTTGTATCCTTGTTTTTTCTTTAATTTTTAAAATACCATGGGCTATTACCATGGGTTGTTTTTAAAACCTCCGTTAAAATGTTCTCCACGTAAAAATTAAAACGTATTCCTTTATTTTTTGTTTTTCTTTTAACTTTTTAAAATACCATTGGCAATTACCATGGGTTGTTTTTAAAACCATGGGCTTCTCCACGTAAAAAGTTTTAAATATACTTGGTATGAGATTTTGTATCCATTTTGTTTTTTCTTTTACTTTTTTTTCTTCTTCTTTTTTTAATTTATTTACTTATATATTTTTTTTGGTTAATTTTTTGTTGTTGTTGTTGTTTTATGGCCAAAGGCCTAGAAAAACGGAGAAAAGGAGAAACTCCCAAATATTGAGCAAAATGCTTCAATTATACAGCAACAAGGTTGACGAATTTCGATAGTCAAAGACTTTGGATAGGAGAATGAGCTCTGTGCACCAGTTAAGCAACCTAGAGGACCGAACTGCTCTGATACCAAATGAAGCGAACAAAGTTCCTTTTAAAAATTAATTACTCCAAAAAACTTGGAACGTCAAGATATCCATTTAGGATATAAATATTATATTAAATAAAATGAATAAGAATGAATGATTTACAAATGAGAACGAGAGGCTTGCTTATATACCAAGCAAGTGTCTCTTCATGAACAGTCATGTCCTATTAGACATGCCTCTTCAACCTAATTACTAATTTAACTAACTATTATTTGTGATTATTATCTTTTACATTATATTTATATTATTTATATATTTTATTCGTTACAACTGGGCAATTCTTTGCTTGAAACTGTTTACGTATGAACTTATGAAGATAACAAGGGTCAGAACGTTACTGAGATTTTCCCATGTTAGTGAGTATTTATTATGAGGAAATTGTTGGCTTAGGTTGTTGAAAATAGTAGCGAGAGAAGGTCCTTCTTGACTTGTGCCTTAGTCATGACAGACTTAGATTTGTTTTCCTTTTGTCAAGTATGAGTTCATGAGACGTGTTGACCACTAAAGTGTACCCAAAGCATTTTGAAGACTCCATGCCCAAGAATGTATCAGAGGTTTCATGTACCATCAAAGATCATCATATCACCAAAGTTTTTCAACTCTACTTCTTCTTCTCATCTTCTTCTGTTGTACTCAGATTCCACAAACCCAATGGGGATGATGTAAAGTGATGTTAGTAAGATGAGTTGAGTCATGTAACAGGCCTAGGTAACTTGGGACCTTGTCACTGTTGAAGGAAATGTAACTAGGTTTGGTCTTCATAAATGTACTTCTGATATATTTATTCAAAGAAATATTATTTTTATAATATATGTCAATGAGTTTCTTGCACATTGAAATAGGTTTAGCACCTGTTAAAGTGCTATAGGTGAGTCAAAGAGTCAAAAGAAAATGTTGAAGACCTTAAGGGCATGTTACACCATGTATGTCTATGTATTAGAGTCAAGAGAATACCTCCAAGCAAAGTCAACAAGTCTCCTCCATACAACGACACCTACAAAGAAGCAATCCGAATTAAATAAGTCAAGTCGGCCTACAATCTTCAAGTCGACCTAAAGGAGGGACAAACCTCTATATATAGAGGCTGTCCACTCCCTCAAAAGACAATGCATTCCTCTCTAAAATCAGTGAAGGTAGGAAACCGAGAAAAAGGTAAACAAGGGACGAAGAAAGGGTCTCCAAGAGCAGAGAAGAAGAAGGGTACACAACCAAAGTCAAGAGCACTGTTTTCTAGGGTAGAAAACAGTCACACGTGTGAGAAACAAAAGCAACCCTACAGTCATAACTGCAGCAATATAACAGTACTAATTTATCTTCGTTTGGGCTAGAAAGTAAGGCCTACAAGGCCTCCTACTTAAGGGAAGAAAACTCTCTCTCAAGCGAAGGTGAAAGGGCCCTAATTCACAAGGATACCTTCCACACGTGTGAAGGTCTAGGGCTGCTATACAGTCACACCAAGCCTGCATCTACATCTCAAGAATGAGCTCATTTGGTTGAAAGAAGGAAAGTGTCTACATAAGTAAAGGATATCATTAAGTATAAAAGAGAGACATCTCATATAGAGATCACATAAACAAGGCCTATGTACAACTGGAAGAAGGAGGACGAAGTGCCGGAAGAAGAAAGACTAATTGCAAAAAGGATGAAGGACTTGACTTGTGCTTGGAGGATATTCTTGTCAAGGGTCTAGGGTTTGGAATTGATCAATAAGAAGCTTCAATAAGAGAAACTTACTAAATGGTTTTCCTTTCAAGAGAAGAGAGGTTTTAGCCTTGGTAGAGAGCCAACATTTTGTGTTCTTGTTCTTATGTTTTTGTTAGCAGTTTGATGAAGTACACACACATGCATTAATAATAAGTAGAAGAAGATTAAACTAACAAGAAAAAATAAAAAGACTACACAAATTGTTATCAAGTCAATAAAAATCACACTACAACTAATTGCCCTTGATTCATCAACATGATATGAGAGCTAAGGTGACACATCAAGGAAAGGGCATTTCAAGAACACTCATTAAGGAAGGGCATCTACAAAAATTAAAGCATCTAGCCAAAGTCTCAATCACTTCAAGTACAAGAAGGTCTATCATCTATCATTCATCAAGGAAGACTCAAAAGCAAGAAGAAGAGCCTTACATAAAGGCACCTGCAAATACAACAAATCAAAGAAGGACCTACATCAAGCTACAAGTCATCGAGCAAATCTCATCATCAAGCAAGTCCACTTGGAGAAATTAACTTGAAGAACATCAAGATCTAAGGAAGGCAAGCCATTATGTCTTCAAGGAGAAAGCAAGTCTACAACATCTCAAAACCTATCAAGTAAGTATCTATCCCCTTTTGAATATACATCAATGTCTTTTTGCAAGGAAAGCAACAAATTGGTAGGTACCAATAACTTTCTTGCATCGAAGAAGAAGATTGATTTACTTCTCAAGGAGAATGAACTCCTAGAACACATCAAAGGGAATGCCACCTAAGGAACAAACTCAAGCCTTAGCCAAGTATAATAAGGATGAGACAAGAGCTCAAAGGATTCTAATAGAATCCATCAAAGACTCTCATTCCTTATGTCTCCAATTTTGAAACATCAAAGGAAATCTATGATAAACTAGTAGAGCTATTCTCGGTAAGCACAACTGGAGAAGTGATATCTCTACGAAATGAATTGTACAAGATGAAGATATCAAAGGAAGGAATAACTCCCTACTTCATGAATATCTCTGAGATGAGGGATCAAGTTCAAGAGCTAGGGGAAGTCATGTCCGACAGAGAAATGACAACTGTAGTATCCAATGCTCTACCTGAGGATTGGGGCAACTTCACATCAAGCATATATGCAAAGAAGGAAGCCATTCCACTATGTGAAATGTGGTCTCTATGCAAGATAGAGGAAACAAGACTCAAAGCAAAGGAAGATGTGGGATCAAAGGAGCAGGCATTTGCTACCATGGCCAAGAGAAAGGGAAAATTTGGCAAATTTGGTCCACGAAGAACAAACAAAAAAGATATGTCCAAATCCAATGCTATGGATGCCAAGGATATGGACACTACAAAAGGAATTGTCCTAAATTGAAGAAGGACAACAACATCAAAAGAAAAAGGGAAGAAGCTCATATGACTCAAGAAGTGAAAGAAGAAGAAACGAAGCAAAAGAAGGAAGGTCCTCCGGATCTCTACTATGACTAAGTCTACTTATTTACTTGAGGTCTTCTTTCAAAGTTTTGAGTAGAATAGGAGTGTTGACCACTACGTGTCAACGACCCATAGCAATACACCCCCTTTTTTCGCAAAAGGGATAGCACTTGATCGATGAGTTTGTGTCGTCCAACGATCATCATTAGCTTGACTTCCAAGATGTTATGTAAACAATTTTTGCAAGTGTATAATGTAAATAATCTCAGCAGATTCGTGTCATGTTTGTAATGACTTAGGTAAACCAACTTTTCCAGTGACTATCTCCATTCTGGGAGGTTTTGTCTCATCGATCCATTCTTGGATGGTTGGCAGAGTTTTCCTCCAGTGTTACCCCAAAATTGGAATGGATTTTGTCACTAGGGTCTTAGGCGAGTCTTAGTGTTCTAGATCAAGTTTATGTAAAAGTAATTTGGGAATAATTCTAACTATTTGGTTAGGTTATTTTATTACAAATTGCTTGGTCTGCCGGATTATCTTTGTGTCGCATAAATGGGTAGTAAAAAATATGGAAATCATGATGTAAAGTGTCTTGAGGGTTGGAAAAATAATTTATCCCCTCATAGGTTTAATTAATTAAATTCTGTGGCCAAAAATTAATTAAAATCCTAAGCCAAAAATTTAATTAATTCTAGGTCCTAATTCTCTAAAGGCAAAATTTGTCGGTCCTTAAAAATTAAATTTTAAAAGGTCCCGAGACTAAGGTAAATTAATTATTTTGCTAAATTTTAAACCTTTGATCCCTGGGGGTTAAGTCAAAGTCAAATTTTTGGGAAATTAACTCAAAAATAAAATTTTTGAGTTAATTAAAATGCATTTAATAAAAAATTTCGAATTTCCTCAGATATTTAAATATTTCGACAGATGAGATTAAAAGGAATTTTAATCCTCATCAACGATCGAGATTGCTTTGACGAGGATCACTCGAACTAGCCGTTGGATGATTTATCTTTAAATATGAAATCATTTGTCAGTCAATCCATCCGACCTTTGAGTCGTGTGCTTAGCAAGAAGCTCTTGTGTAATCTTTTTTCTGGATAATAAAGAAAGACTTTGGGGTTATGTTCTGTTGGTGTTACTCTTCATGGGAATACTGTAAGATGTGTTGTTTTCATGCATAATTTTTCTAAAGCCATTGATGATAGCTTCTAAAGAGTGATTTAAGTACAAGTATCTTGCTTAGTCGCTGGGGTTTGAATAATAATCTAACTTTTGAACGTAATAGCAGGTATCTTTATTTGTCTAAGTTTTATTATTAGTTTCTCGCTCTATTTTTAATCGCTAGATCTAGTTTTGCAGGAAAATCTTGATTTTAGATTCTTAGGCATTAGGAGAAGTTCTTAGTCTGACCAGCCAACTCCCGATTTGTGTTCTCGGAAGAGCCTAGCTAAATTACCTTCGGGCTTATCATAGGATTTTATTGGTGATACACGAAGTGTTTTGAGTTAGCACCTCCTTTAAAATTTAAAAATTTAATTCTTTGTGTGGCATAATGGTAGATCTGGCTGATTAGAGCCCGAAGTTTGTAGATTTTGTAATTATTATTATTATTATATATATTATATATATATATTTTTTAACGTGGGTTTTTTTGGGTTTTAGTTTTTATCATTGGATATATCCTTTGGGTGTTTTCTTGTTGTCGTGCAGCTATAGATCCGAGGAGGAAATTTGTGTAGAGTCCAGATCTAGGCCCTGGAGGGTAAGATCTGGATCTCTGGGGTTTATCAACATAATTTTCCAGGGATATTATTCAAATTTTTGCAATCGAAGGGTTTGAAGATTTTAAATCTGAAATTTTTTATAAGGTTTCAAGGATATCTGGAGTGAAAGGATTCAACATTTTAATCATAATTTCTAGAAATGTTTTAAAGGGTTTTCTAGCTACCATTTATTTGTTGACTGAGTTTTCTGAATTGCTGTCCGGGGTTTTATATTTTTTGCTGCAGAAAATTTCGATTTTTTTAGAGGACCCTTCTATTCCCCCATCCTCTGCCTTTCTCCATCTGCTGCACCTGCACAACAAAACAAACATTCAATTTTTTTCTCTTTGCTTCATTTGTATGCGTTAGGTTAGGTTTAGGTTTTACTTTTTTTATTATTTTTATTTATGCTAGGTTAGTTTAGTTAGATCATTTTGATTTCATTTGTTTTGTTTTTTTTTGTTTCTTTCTTTTCTACTTTGGTTAACTTATTCATTTTCTATTTTAATTTTAATTTTTATTATTTGTGTTTGTTTAGTTTAGGATTTGCGTTAGATTTGTTTTATTTTGTCTTTTAGATTCGTTTGATTTAAATTTGATTTTATGTTTGATTTTTCTCTGTTTGATTTCAACTTTTTTTTACTTATGATTTTTATTTGTGATTTGATTTCTTTCCTTTTTATTATTTATCTATTTAATTTTGATTTTCTTTAAAAAATCAAAAAATTTTAAATTTGGTGACTTTGATGCTAAGAAATAAATCAAAAGTAGACTTAAATTCATATTTAAAAAATTTAAATTTTAATGGCATATAACCGTAATTTTTTTTAAATATAATTAAGGCTTTTAATTTGATTTTTTAGTCACATTAAAAAATTCATTTACCACATTAAATTAATTGCCTAAGGAATAATTAAATTGTTATTCTAAAGTTCCTTGGTGTCCTTTCGTTGTAGTGATTTCTCTATTGTCAGGTGCGATTAATGTTTTAAAATCATTGACTATTGGAGAATGATAAATTATTCTAGATTTGGGTTATTAATGAAAATCATTTTAAATTTGAAATCATTGCTTAGCATTTAATTTTCATAATTCTTCACAGGATTTAATTGCTAGAAGCACTTGCATGATAACGTTTTGGGTGTCGACATTTAATTGTTCATGATCGTCGCTTTGCCGCATTTATAAATTGCTCGGGATAACTTGTTTCTGTTTAGTCTATGGTTAATTGAATACAAAGGCACTGGTCTAAAATCATTTATTTCTTGTGATTGTGTCTTATTCGTCTTAATTGTTCGATTTATCCATCTCGGTTAACCGGGACTTGTTTTATAATCATCAAGTTGTTCATCAAGTCTTCTAGATCTTGTGTTCCACAAGCTATCCTCATTCATTCACCCTAGGGACTACCCCCCCTTGACTTGTCTAGGAGAGAGTCTAAACAAAGTGAGTAAGGATTATAGTGACAACCCTTACTCTGAGCATTGTGGTGGTGCCTAGACACTTTGTGCGACAACAAGGAGCATGTAGGAACAAAATAAAATTGCATGGCTATAAACATCTTCTAGAATCTAGAAGCATGATGGACACAGATATTCATGTAGAAGGAGCATAACTAATATAGGACCTCATCTACAAGGAAAGAAAATTGATCATGATTAAGAATCTTAGAAGACCTCCATCATCAAAAGGAAAGAAACATTTGCAAGGTAAGGGTCCTCAAGATCCTATGATGGAATCTTCAAAAGAAGATTCATAAACAAAAGCAGATGTCTCATCGGGAATCCCATTCATGGGATTCAAGAAAAGGATGATATACATGCAAGCTAAGATGAAGCAAGAAGGGCCACACCAAGGACAACCAAATGAAGCTAAGATGATCAAAGGAGAATCAAGATGAGGTATGTATGCATCAAAGTTTAGTCATGTTATCATATGTATATTATTGAGTCATGGGAATAGTTCTATGATATGATCAAGTAGGAAAAAATCTCTTTCACCAATGACATGCTCAAAGGCATGTACTACAATGCAATGAAGGTCAACAAAAGAAATACTCACATAAGGAGTATAAGATTGATGACTAAGAAACAAGTGAAGAAAAAATGTTGACTAGTCCTAGAAGCAAGCAATGAAGAAGTGCTCCCACAAGGAGCATAAGGTGGTTGACTAATCTATCCAAGAAGAAGCAAATGAAGAAAGAGATCAAGCTTGTAAAGAACACCATGATCACAAAAAATCACTATCTGACAAGATAATTTGAAGACATCTCCTGAAAGAAGGCATGACAACTCTGACAAAGGAAGAAAAAGATCAAAGGACCCTTGACACCTATGAAGGCCTTGGAGATATGAAAGGTGTAGATAACTGATTCTACTCTATGAAGTTGTCATGATGAATAACCCATCCAACAAAAGCACCATTTAATGTTGAAGTAATATCAGGATGAAATCATGAAGGGCTACTTGATTGAAGCATGTAAACAAGCAAGTACAACGAAGCATCCATGAGAAGAGTATTCTAAAGCATGGATAAATGACAAAGGAGTAGCTAGATGACAAGATAACCTGATATATGACAAGAAGGCCACTTTCCACGAAGGAAGCAATGGCATGACGCACTAGGAAGGAAGTGATCGATGGATGGTGCCCTACCAGGAAGAAGTTTGAATAAAGACTTCATGACATCAAAGCAAAGGAGGAGATCAAGCAATTGAAGGACCCACGAAGAAGAAGCTGGTGATGGATGGACAACTCCCTAGCTAAGAGGGAGTTATAATGAGTTCCCGATTACAAAGGAACTTGGACAAGTACCTTGTCAGAGGATACTTGGGCATGTCTTCCTCAATTGAGAGGAAGAGATAGACACAACATTCTTGTCTTCACTTGGGAAGAAAGAATGGGAGGATTGGGTAATCATCTAGCATCCGATACTCTTTGAGGATGTGTAGGGCATCCAAGACAAGAGTAGGCAAGAGGACTGATAGTTGTTGAGGGTTGGGAACCCAAGATAAGAATAGTCCTAGAAGGTCATAGTCAGTGAATACCCGGGTGGGTATGTACGTTGAGAGACAATGACTAAGGTGTCTATAAGTCATTGGTCTTGCCAACATTGTGTTCTGATCTATTGAGAGATAGAGTTGTCAGTTAAGGCCTTTCTGTGGAAACAATCTGGTTATTATGATGCTATAACAAATGGATTGCCAATCTAGTTTCTCTTATGTGAATTCTTCAAGATTAAAACATAGTCAAACACCTTGTAATGTTGTATGAATACCTCCCTAGTTAAGAGGGAGTGTTGAAGGAAATGTAACTAGGTTTGGTCTTCATAAATGTACTTTTGATATTTGTATCTATTCAAGAAAAGAAATATTATTTTTATAATATATGTCAATGTGTTTATTGCTCATTGAAATAGGTCTAGCACATGTTAAAGTGCTTTAGGTGAGTTAAAGAGTCAAAAGAAAATGTTGAAGACCTTAAGGGCATGTTACACCATGTATGTTTATGTATTAGAGTCAAGAGAATACCTCCAAGCAAAGTCAACAAGTCTCCTCCATACAACGACACCTACAAAGAAGCAATCTGAATTAAATAAGTCAAGTCGGCCTGCAATCTTCAAGTTAACCTTCAAGTTGGCCTAAAGGAGGGACATACCTCTATATATAGAGGTTGTCCACTCCCTGAAAAGACAACGCATTCCTCTTTGAAATCAACAATGGTAGGAAGTCGAGGAAAGGGTAAACAAGGGACAAAGAAAGGGTCTCCAAGAGCAACGAAGAAGGGTACGCAACCGAAGTCAAGAGGATTGTTTTCTAGGGTAGAAAACAGTCACACGTGTGAGAAACAGAAGCAACCCTACAGTCATAATTGCAACAATATAACAATCCTAATTTATCTTTGTTTGGGCTAGAAAGTAAGGCCTATAAGGCCTCCTACTCAAGCGAAGAAATCTCTCTCTCAAGCGAAGTTGAAAGGGCCCTAATTCACAAGGATATCTTCCACACGTGCGAAGGTCTAGGGCTGCTGTACAGTCACACCAAGCCTACATCTACATCTCAAGAATGAGCTCGTTTGGTTGAAAGAAGGAAAGTGTCTACATAAGTAAAGGATATCATTTAGTATAGAAGAGAAGCATCTCATCTAGAGCTCACATAAACAAGGTCTATGTACAACTGGAAGATGGAGGACTAAGTGCAAGGAAACAAAGTGCAGAAAGGAAGAAGGACTTGACTTGTGCTTGGAGGATATTCTTGTCAAGGGTCTTGGGTTTGGCATTGATCAATAAGAAGCTTCAAAAAGAGAAACTTACTAAAGGGTTTTCCTCTCAAGAGAAGAGAGGTTTTTGCCCTGGCAGAGAGTCAACATCTTGTGCTCTTGTTCTTATGTTTTTGCTAGCAGTTTGATGAAGTACACACACGTGCATTAATAATAATAAGAAGAAGATTAAGCTAACAAGAAAAAGTAAAAAGACTCCACAAATTGTTATCAAGTGAAAAAGAATCACACTATACCTAATTGCCCTTGATTCTTCAACAACCATAAAGTGAGTTTACTTTGGGAAGTTTTTTTACTTGGTTAACTATTATATCCTTATATCCTTATGGGGACTTAATAATTAATTGAGTTTTTTCCTCCAAGCATAACCCCAAAGCTGGATTATGGCTTGAAGGCGAGGCCTTGGGTGAGTCCCAGTGTCTAGGGTCATTGTATTTTACCATACTATATCACTCTTAAAATTTCGTGGAATTTGATTAGGTCTAGGGGTCATTTTAAAATTTTCCGCAAGGCAGAAATTGGAATAAAATCTAAATGTAATATGTAATAAGTGATATCTAGAGAAGTTGTATGGGGTGTGCGTGTTCAAAATTACACCTCTCACCCTCAAATTTTTACTATGACACATTTTAGGGGGTAAAAAATAAGTTCTAGACACTCAAAACCCACTTTTTCTAAGTTTAGTAGAAAATGTGACAATAAATTGAACCAACAATTAAATAAATTGGAGAAAATAAATATCCACACATGTTAAATGATGTTTAAATGGGGTGGAACATTATCAAGGAGTTAAAGGGTGATGTGGACCCCACCTTGGACCAAGAATCAAGGAGAAAGATGTGACAAAAAAGGAAATTGAATTTCTTGGAGAAGGACCTCGAGTTCCCAAATGTTGAAAAGCGTAACTAGGTTCGGTCTTCATAATAACATGTAGTTGTGATTTTTGGAAAGAAGAAAAATAAAATTATTATTTTAATGCTTGCTTCATGGGTTTCATGAGCAAGAGATTTTATTTTTAGATGGCTCCCATTGAGAGCATTTAGGATTTGTCATAAAAGTCAAAAGGAGTCAATGTCATGTATGAAGAAACCTTCCTAGACATGTTACAAATGTATATGCGTCTATAGAATTGTCAAGAAACCCTCCATGACAAGCACAAGTCCCTCCTCTTCAAGTCGGCCTCTAGATGAAGTTAAGAACTCATGTCGGCTTCACTTAATGGAGACACACCTATTCGAATACATAGTTCAACTTATTTATATAGGACAACCACTATATATATGTGCATAGGGTCTTCACGTTTCAAATAGTCAATAAGTTCAGATCTCTCTGAAATTCGGGTGATAAAGTACAGTGATAAGTTCGGATACCTATGTAATTCGGATAGGAGATTGCAGTGATGCGTTTGGATCTTAGAGAAGAGAGGTTTCAGTGTCATAATAGAGAAGCACAATTGAGAAAAGGGTATAGAAGCTACAGTTCGGTGTAATTGAAGAGGTTACAGTGCAGATTGGAGCAGAGAAGTTAAACAAAGTTTCGGTGATGCAATAGTGACATCCGCTCACTGTCTCGGTGCTATATCATAGTAAGGATCTCGATGTAATCTCTGTCTCACAGCGAAGAGAATTCGGTGCCACCACAACAAAGAGAATTCGGTGCTACCATAGGAAGAAAGTCACAAGTGTGTGACAAGGTCTCAATGCTATTACATGGAGAAGGTCTCAGTGCTATTACTTGAAAAAGGTGTTGGTGCTATTACATAAAGAAGGTCTCGGTGCTACCTCAAAGAAGAGGACTTGTGTCTTGGTCTTGCAGTGGCTAATAGATCAAGGGTCTTGGTCTTGGTATTCGTTAATTGGAATTAATTTGTGCGGGTTTCCTCTCAAAGAATGAGAGGTTTTGGCCCTGGCTCATAGCCTACATTCTGTGTCTCTTGTCTATTTATGTTTGATGAAGAAGAATGCTAATAACTAAAGAAAAGAAGATCGTAATCTAAATTTGTAAAAAGCACCCACAAGCAGTTACTAAAAAAGAGCAATCACCTAATTTATGATGCCCTAGATTTCTCAACATGGTATCAGAGCTAAGGTGACAAAGTCAAGAAAAGGGCATCTAATCAAAGAGACACTCAAGGCTTGAGTTTCAAGAAAGGCATCAAAACAAGTCGAAGGATATCAAATCGAAAGTTTAAGATCTACATTGAAGAATCAAACCCTAGATCAAAGAAGAAAGTCTACTTCAAAAGAAGTCTTGGGATCATCAATCAAATAATCAAGGCCAAAGCCTTATTTCTACTCAAGGCGAATAGATCTACTAATCAAGGCAACTAGAAGTCATTCATCCAAGAGAAGCATTTCTAGGACAAAGATCATATCATCTCAGAGAAAGTCAAAACCCATTAAGTATTTTTGACATCTGCACTCTATCATCACCAAAGGAAACCTCAGGGAGTTTGTCGACTACTCAATCAAGAAAAGCAAGATCAAGGGCTTGATCATTATCTTCTAAAGGTTCTAAGGCAATCTCCCCCTCATTGAAGCAAGGAGCTCCTTAAGATCATCTGAGGAGCATCAAGACATTTTCATCAATCATCATCAACAAAGGAATGAAGTTGAAAATTTGATCTTCACTTAACAAGTAAGTGTCTTTTATTCTATAATCTAAATCTGATAAAATGACTTCATTTTGCAAGGAGATCTATAAGCTGGTTATCAAACTTCCTTGCATGGAAAAGGAGGATAGAAATAGTCCTCGAAGAAAATGAAGTCATTAGAAAAGTCTTCAAAACCTCCGAAGGTAAAGTACTACCTGAATACATGGAAAAGGATTGAAGGGCTCACGAAATTCTTATAGAGTCCATCAAAAGAAGAATTGAAGACATCAAAAGAGATATATGATAAGCTGGTAAAACTATTCTCTGAAGATATGATAAAGAAGGTCATATTACTTAGATCTGATCTAGACAAATTGAAGGTATCAAAGGATAAAGGGTTATCTTAATAAGATCTCAACTATAAGATCTGGGAGAGATGATTTCGGATAAGGAAACGATTTCCTTTTTTCTAAATGCATTAATTGGTAAACAAGGTATCGACTGCTTATGAGGATAAGAAAGTTATTCCATGCAACAACCTGTGGTTTTTATGTAGGATAGAAGAAGGCAGGTTGAGGGAAAAAGGTGTTTAAACATTTGCTGGAAGGAAGGGGGAGTTTGGAAAATTTGGTCCTCAGAAAAGGGAAGAAGAATATAGCCAAGATTCAATGCCTTAAGCATTACAGGAAAGATTGTCCTAAGCTCATGAAGGGAAATAACAAGAAATGTAGAGAAAAAGTAGTCCATTTCACCGAAGAAGTGGAGGAAGCTAAAAGGAATAAAGTCCAAGGAAGAGGAAAAGCATTAGATGTAAGAGCTCATGATATCCCCATAGGAAACATGAAGGATGTCTGGAACAAAATCTATGACAGTCAACTATGAAGGATATAGCTCTTGATGACCTCATTAAAAGCTCAAGTGACACTTATGGGAAAAAGGAAAAAGTCATCTAGGGCAAGTCTCATCATACATCAGTAAAAAAGGAAACATTTGCTAGATAGGGATATGCAAGATCCTCAAGATTCTTTGATGGAATCCTCATCGGAAGGTTCACTGATCTAGAGAGGAAGAAAGTGTTTCATCAGGAACTCTAACTTGTGGAATTCATGGGATGATGTTATGATGACATAAGAGATGAAGCAGATAAAGGGGTTGAAGCTCTTTTCAATAAAGGAAGCTGCTGAAAGAAGCCTAGATGACCTAAAGGTAAATGAGGTATGTATGATTGTATTCAATACTATAAAACCATGTCGTATGGTTGCAGGTAACATGGATCATTGCTCTATATTTAGAAGCATGATCAAAGGAAAGGAATCTCCTCCTATGAAAGGATGCAGGAAGGCATGGGTCACACTAGATGAAATCAACATAATATGTCTTCATATGAAAATGAGGTGGTTGACAGTAATTAGAGGAACTCTGATTGGAAGTTCTTGGGAATGGAATATGTGAAGAAAGGAAGGAAGAGATCGTGGACTATGTGTTAGCTCTTGTTAGCTCTGTTATGTAAAAGGATAAGAAAATGGATTCAAGCACTCTCAAAGGCTGTAAACACACTTAAGTTCATGCCTAGCCAACCATTTCTGATGTTCAATTCTTCAAATTTTGGCTAAAATCTTCCTACCGGTTGAAGAAGTTGCAAGAGGAAAGCCCTTGGAGGAGCGGAAATACACTATCGGGAGGTGCAAATATTCTAAAATCATGAAAAATCTCAAATCGCAGGCTTAAGGGTCCGAAATCATATCAGCCATTGGATCAGGCCGATCAACGGTCCAGATTGCGTCGGCATATCGTAGTCGGAGCAGGCGGGCAGTGGCAGCGACTCAGGAGACCTCACCGATGAGCGATCGCCGATATCGCATCGGCGGGTCGCAATGGAGGACTTACAAACAGAGGTTTGGGCCTTTATTTTTGGCGATATGCGATCGCCGACATCGCATCGCCGATATTACGTCGGCATATCGCATCGGCGCTTACAAAGGGGGCAGGGCCTTTTGCATGGTTATGTTTGCGATGCGATAAGCCGAACCTGATGGCGCTATAAATTATTTCTCATAAATTTTCGGGTCCGCGGTGATATCGCATCGGCGCTTTTAAAAGGGGCGGAGCTGTTATACAAGGCATGTATGTGACCCGATTGGTCGGACCCGATATCGTTACGAGTGATTCTTCATAACATTTCAAGTCCGCGCTAAGGCCTTTTCAATGATTTTGGGCGCATTTTCGTTATATAACGAAATATAAGGAAATATAAAGGAAGCCTTGGGGGGTGCCGATAGCGATGAAGCCCGGACCCGATGGGGTCCGGGAAGCAAAATATATATGTTTTCAAGTTCGCCAAAGGCAAATTTCCAGTGTTTTGCAGCATTTTTCAATGTATTTTCAAACAGAGGATTGGTCGGCTATCATGTGCGATTGCGACCCGAAAGGCGACCCGATAGAGGAGTGATGCATGCATTGACTGTTAATGTTTAAAATGTGGCAAAGCGGGCAGGATTTCTCAGTGGCGCAGAGCTAGTCAAAGCAAGCATGGAGTAGTACAGCGCAGCAGGCAGCTGCATTCAATTCGCAGTATGGCCGAGCAGGAAAGAGGACGTGCCCCAAATAGATCAACATTTATCAGTCATGATGAAGCCATTTCAATGTTCAGCGACTGCAGTTAATCAGCAGTATGGCCGAGGAGGAATTAGGACACTGCAAATCCAGTCAAAGCATTCAATGGCTATGGGCTTCACCCATATTTCATTCCACCTACCCAAAAAGGACCGCAGAGCACCAGAGAGGGACAAATCTATTCAAAACATAGTCAGATTTGTATCAGAGGGCCATTCCTAAATGTAAATATGGTTGGTGGCCATTTATGGGCTCCTCCATGCATTGTTTAACAGAGATATTTTGTATTGTAACACTATA
>APFE030909191.1:387739-457811 GCA_000404065.3 Pinus taeda | reverse complement strand
TTCACACGGTAATATGTGCTTTTGAAAGAAATGTTACAAAAGTTGCATTTCCATTGCACATTGCCTCCTCCCTTTCCCTTGTTTGGCCCATCCTCTCTTGTGACATATTTCCATAATGGATATTTATCATTGTCTTTAAGTCCTCTTCCCTCAACATTACTTGCAACAGACTCTGATGATATTGGGGGAGGAAGGGCATCTCTACCCATGACATTCTTGCCCTTCCTTTGCCCCCTAACTGCTGCCTTTGATTGAGCCATGAACACTGTTACGGACCACGGTGTTACCTCAACGACAACCTGTAAAAAAAATGAACAAACTGCTGTAAAAAATTTAAAAATGCAAAAAAATGAACAAACTGCTGTAAAAAATTTGTAACTTGTTGCTATTCTAATTCAATTTACTGTTGCTATCCTAATTACAAGTTTACAACTCATCTTTTGAGTTTCTGTCCACTTTAAAGTTTACATGTATTACACTACCACTGTTGACACTTGCAGAAAGTTTGTTCCAGATTTGCTCTTCACCACAGCTTGGACAGAGCAAGAGATTTCAGTTACAAGTTTGACAGTTGGTGTTGAAGCAAGGTGAATGATCCTTGAACGTTCCTCCAAGGGAGCACATTGGTGCCAGACTGCCAGTCAGAACCAGGGTATCATAGCAATGCCAAGAGTGAGGCATAATGAGGAAATTCGATGCACAGAATTATGCCAATAAAAGACATCGAATCAGATAAATGTTTTTTCATAGACTTTGACTCTTGAGGATGCCATTGCACATCAGATTTGCTCACATAATCTTAGTGGCTTAAACCATGGGATGTTCATGAGGCTAAAGTTGATGCATGGGGCATTGAACCAAATTTCAAGGAGCAACGAATTTACTTTAAATTAATAATATGGTCACTGTAATATGACCACTGTAATTCCAAGGGCTTCCTAGGTTTCACTGATGTCTTTTGACTCATGACAGGTTGCTGGAGGAAAAAAATATGCCTCCCATACAGGTCTTTCAGTGATACAACTATCATTCTTTGTGCATATTAGGGACTTTGGTCATTAAGGATACATCAATAAAGTTTTCATGCCTTCAACAATGTCTGTCTTTGAGTTTTGATCTCAGTGCTTCTTTCGGTTTTGATTGGGATCAATATTAGCTTCAATAAGTCATATAATGAATTAATTGTTCTACAAATTCTTACTTTCAGCCTTCAGGACTTGTTGCACAATTTGATAGAAAACTGACCATGGATCTATAAATTGTCTATCTCCAACCTCTTAACTTATATTCTTTTTTGGCCATGAGCAGCCCTTCTTCCTTCCTTTATTGGAGGCAAGAATGTGGCATTTCTCTCAAAGTTCTCTCTTTGGACATGATTTATAGGATTGACAGCTCTCTAAAGGATTTTGTAATGAAAAAGCATGAAATTGGTTTGGAAATTTGCATTTTCTATTACCCATGGTAAGGCATGGACTAATTATCTGTTTAGATGAGTATGGTAGATTAATCAGAAGTTCATCCACTGATGGCTTTTATATTTTAACAGTTTTTCCTTGAATTTTAGAGTGCCCTTCTCTTGTTGACTACTCTCTCCTGTCCAGCCAAACGTTCTTGAGCTCCTGCCATAACTTAGACAGTATCATAGTTCATGTCTGAATGACAAACTGCGTGAGATGTGTTTGATAAAGAGTCTTATCTGTTCGACAAAATGGAACATATGGATAAAATAAAAAAATATACTTGTTGAGTGCCAAGATTCGAACCCCAAGAAATTACATTACTAATTGTCAATCAAATTGATAGCACCGTTCAACAAGCATTACATGCCGGTGACTCGCACAGCAATACTCAGGATATAAATTTTCGAGTGAAGGAGTTTACAACAGTTCGCTATCGAAGACCAATACCTTTTTTCCCAACCAAGAATGTATTTGCTACTTCAGCACAACCAACAACTACAAATAAATTTTGAAATAACCATTAAGCAAAGAGGTTTCGGTGTTAAGATTTAACATGGGTGAGACGAGACAACTACAAGGGTGCAATGAGAATAACCTGAAGGCTGAATCGTATAAATATTAAAAATTAAATAATAAACAGTGATCACTGATTCCAATTCGTGAATGAACTTACCTGGAGGCTGGTAGACTATAGTGGTGGCTCTCAGGTTTGATGCGTCTGCTCTCACTTGAACAATGAAAACACTCAACAGTCAGCTCGCAGCTCTGCTCTCACTTGAAGACACCCGCAAACACCCGCAAACCCCCGCTTTGAACCCGCGCAGGAGGTTTAGCGAGTCCTGGAAACAGGACTCGTTTCTAAAAATCGAGACACGATTCCATTTTTTCTGACACGTGCCATGACACAACGTGTCATAAAAGGACACGACGTGTCATTCAAAAAGGACACGAATCCGTACCGAATCGTGTCGGATTCGACGGATTCACGATTCGAGACCCCTTTAGAGCGGATCCGGTGATCTAGGTGCTATGCAAAGGTTGAAGAGGCAAACGTGGGTGACGCAGAGGGTCTGAGAGCTGACGCAAAGGCTTCAGTAGATGCACAGAGGCTAGTAGAGCTGACGCATGGCGAAGAGGTAGCGCTGAAAGAATTTTCATGGGGCAGAGTGAGTGCTGGTGAGCCGGGAAGGGTGACGAAGTCCCTACAGAGTGACACAGAGCAGCAGAGAAGCTTGGAGTAGCTTTCACTGTCCAGCTAAGGAGTTTCCATTGTTGCTGTGGGATTGTTCATCTGGTGATTGATCAATCGGAATATCTATCTCTGAGGAGAGGTACTACTGTCGAGGGTATTCTCGATTGGGTGAGCCATTTTTGGCACCCTAGATGTATTCAAAAACTACATAATAATAAAACCCTCATATCTGCCACACCGACTTTCTCGCATTGGGTTTTTCTGAGGATGATTGTCCAAAAATAACGGTGTCCCTTGTGTGGTTGTCTTAGTTATTTCAGTTGCTGATCTGTTTATGAGTTAAGGCTGCATTGGTGTTTATTCAATATTTATATTTATATAAATAACTTGTTAATGGAATGAACAAGTAGGAGAAATTAAACCAGATAATGCAGTAGGGATTTCTAACATGTCAGACTTAGAAATTTCAACATGGTATCAGGGGGAGGTTGCAGATCATAGGAGAAGTGAAGGCATCAAAAGTAATCTGGAGAATTTGCAGCAGTAGCAACTGTCCTGAGAGACAATGCTGTTCTAGAGCAGAAGCAGTAGATAAGAAGTGACGAAGAGGGTCCGCATCATCATTTCGAGCTAGAAGGAGGGTCAGCGTAGAAGAAAAGTGGGGCAAATCAGACCTACGTAGTGCCCGATCATCTTTCTCAGCCAGGAAGAATTGACGCTGTGGCCAGGAGGATTAGATTAGAAAGGTTGAGTTTCTTCAGTCACTGAGGCTTGGGGAGCTGTGGGTAGATTGTGATTGAGAGTTGGTGGGGCGCTGTTTCTGTCGGTGCAGAATAGTACCGAAGGGGACAAAACCAAGGTAGAGGGAGTTGCTACCATGATGGATTTCTAGCCAAGAAATCCAAATCCGAGTTGCAGTGGCAAGGAGGATTGGAGAGGAATGGTTCGACAATTGGCGGGAGGATTTCCAACAGGGAAATCAGGACTTAGAGGGAGATTTCTAGGAGGGGAGTCGAAACTCAGAGGGAGTCCAGAAGAGGAGCTGAAATGGCAGTGAATGGACTGAGGGATCAGGACAGGTTGGACGGGGCTTCCAACTTTGTCATCTAGAAGGCCAGGATCCTGGCTGTCCTGGATCAACATCGCCTCAAGGACTTTGCCTTAAGAACCATGCTATCCTGGTCGACCCAGCCGAGAATGAGAAGTATGAGGATGCAATGGCGAGGGCGAAGTGCATGATTCTTGACGGGGTTAAAGATCATGTCGTACCACATATTGTTGAAAAGAACACAACAAAGGAGATGTGGGATACTTTGAAGACCTTGTATTAGGGCTCTTCCACGCAATGGAAGATGCTATTGGAAAATCAGCTGCGGTCATATCAGATGCAGAAGGGGGAGCAGATAGATCCATTCCTCCTCAGTTTGCAGGAGATTTGTGACCAACTTACTTCCGTGGGGTCTACACCGGATTCAGAGTTCATGGTGAGCACTGCCCTAAATGCAGTCTCCGAGGAGTGGTAGACATTTTTCCAAAGTATTTTGGGCAGGGCTACCCTTCCAGGATGGGAGGAGATGTGGGCGGCTCTTCGCCAAGAAGAGATCAGATGGATGACCAAGGCAGGGAGTAGTGGCAGGGGAGGACGAATCAAGAAAGAGGAGGAGGATATGGCTCTAGCATATGCGGGACAACAGGGGAAGAGGAAGAAGAAGGATATCTCCAAGGTGAAGTGCCTCCATTATGGGGAGCTGGGACATTATGCATCCTAGTGTTCCAGGAATAAAAACAAGGGAGAGGCTTCCGATTCCATGGCAGCTCCAGCTAAGGCGGAGAAAGAGGTCGAGACTGATGACGACTGTGTCATGAGTGTTCATGCACCTCTAGAGAAGAGGTGGAGAGACATCAAGTTGTAGTCAGGAGGACTACATACTAGGGGCAGGATCCTTGGGGTTCCCAAACTCTTGGTTCAAATCCGGCTACGGGAGCCCTTAACGATGATAGCAGGATGACAGAGGTCGGGTGGAGCAAAAGTGTAGTGGAGCAGCAAGGCAATGCTTGGGTGCAGAAATTTGAGGCAGCGCAGTGGAGGTTGCAGTAGTGCGAGAGGCACAAAGGTGTATGCAGTAGCACAGTGGTAGCAAAGGAAGCACATGATAGCAACAGAGGCAACTTCAGTGTGACTGGGATGTCAGTACTTGGGAAGAGTCAGTTACCTACTTCTCGGTAACTGAGTTGCAGTGCAACAGTTAGCAGTGGCAGTGCTAGGGGCAACATGGGCAACATATTAAGAGGAAGTTGCAGTACAATGTTGATTTTGGGTAGCATCGGATGTGCTCTAACCACGAAATTTGGTGGAGAGGTTGGGGCACATAAGATCTCCAATACCCAGAAAGAGTTTGGGCATATTCTAAACAGATCAGGAGATATTAAAATAATTAATATTTTTAATGGAGTCCCTAAGTCTAAACTTAGGGAAAATAAACTATTAATGTGTATTAATATGAAGTTTGTGTTTAGAATGGTCCAAAAGACATGGATCAAGCCAGATTTAGATCTTAGCTGTTGATTAGGGACTTAATCTTGGCTATTGAGATGTCAACAGAAAAAGTATAAGAGAAGGCTTGAGGGGCATTTGGAGAACACACTGAGGGAGACCAGTTAGTTCAATTTCTGGAGCGGGGTTTGTTGAGAAATTGAACCAGTGGTCTAGAAAGCAGTCAGGAGGCAGCAAGTACGAAACAGAGAGATGGGAGATTAGCACAGAAGAGGCAGATGCAGGTCTAGAAAGCAGTCAGGAGGCAGCAAGTACGAAACAGAGAGATGGGAGATTAGCACAGAAGAGGCAGATGCAGAGCCAGAAGAAGTCACACAGAGGCAGCAGAGACTGCATAGAGCCAGAAGGGCTTGCGTAATCCACACAGAGGCTACAGGAGTGAAGCAGAAGCCCAGAGAGGCTGCGCAGAGCCTCAGTAGGCTAATGCAGAGGGTTTCAGGCCGACGCAGAGGGCTTCAGGCTGTAGCAGAGGTCAGTAGGGCCTACGCTGGGGTTAGAAAATTGCTGGAAGTTTGTCTATATGTGGGTAAGCCAGTTTGGCACCCTGTTGTACAAGAAAATTGTTGAATAATAAAATCCTCCCTTGCCGCACCAATTTTCCCACATTGGGTTTTTTTGGGGACATTAATTCAAAATAATTGTGTCAATGTGTGCATATGTTTGTTTCTTTATTATGGTGTGATATCTGCATCAGTATTTATTTTAATGTTTGTTGAAGTAATTTCATGAATAACATGATGAACTAAGTAGGAAAAGTAAATTAGTTGCTGTAGTGATAGAATTTTCACATGGTATCAGAGCAAGTAATCAGAGACAGAAAGGGAAAATCAGTTATGGGATGAGACCATGATGCAGAGGCATCCACCTCAGGGGACTCATGTAGATTTTCAAAAGATTGCACAAGAGAGAGAGAGATTTCGATTTCTCTATGTTGGCTTCCAGGTTGGAAGAAGTGGTGTGCATGACTAGTACTGCATCATTAGAAGTATGATATATAGACAATGGAGCCTCGTGGCATATGACGGGAATCGGGGAGTGTTTCTCAGAATATCGAGAAGAGAAGATGAACTTTCAGATCATTGTGGGGAACAAGGCAAAGTGTACTCCAGTAGGAAAGGGTACCATAGTTTTTCAGACAAAATCGAGAGAGCAGTTCTGTGCCACAAATGTGCTGCATGTGCCAGGATTGGGGATGAACTTGCTTTTCGTGTCACAAGTACAAGGCAAGGGCTATGACGTGTACTTCATCAAGGAAAAGGTATACGTCAAACACCCAAGTTGGAAAAAGAAAGTGCAGATCGGGATCAAAAGTAATCGGTTGTACAAATTACAACTAGAATCTCCAATGGCACTAATAGGCAGTCATGGGGACAAAGACTTGAACGAACTATGGCATAGAAGGATGGGTCACTTGTACCATGGAGCTCCGAGAATTCTCAGGAGCATTGTAACAGGAGTTTCGGATCCGAGTACGGAACGAGATGATGTATGCAGGGGATGCGCTCTAGGAAAGTATGCCAAGGCGGCATTTCCTAGGAGCAACCACAAGGCCAAGAGTGTACTAGGATTGATACACTCAGATATCTGTGGACCTATGTCCATCAAAACTCTCAGCGGTGCCGAGTATTTCCTTACCTTCATTGATGACCACTCGAGGAAAACTTGGATCTATTTTCTGAAAACCAAGGATGAGGTTTTCTGTCAATTCAAGGAGTTTAAGGCTCTAGTGGAGAATCTGACAGGTAAGAAAATAAAAGTTTTGCGCTCAGATAATGGTGGTGAATATGTTGATAAGGACTTCACTGATTATTGTGCTGAGGGCATCAAAAGAGAGTGGACAACGCCCTACAATCCGGAGCAGAATGGGGTGGCAAAAAGGAAAAACAAGACTATTGTAGAAGTAGCTAGGGCCATGCTGTATGATCAGGATATGCCAAAATTCATGTGGGCAGAAGCATGCAACACAACTGTCTACATTCAGAACATGATTCCTCATCGGGCATTGGGCAAGATTACTCCAGAGAAAGTCTTCATTTGGTAGACACCTGAAGTCAGTCATTTCAGGATATTTGGGAGTTTGGCATATTGGCGGATACCCGAAGAAAAGAGGAAGAAGCTGGATCAGACTGCAGAAAAGGGGTATCTGGCAGGATATAGAGAGAACACTAAGGCATACAGGATCTATCTTCTAGGGAGCAAGAAGGTAGTAGTACGACGAGATGTAAAGTTCATGGAGGACAGAGCTTTCAGAAGATCTTGCGAAATGCCTTCCAAGGAGCAGTAGAAAGAGGACCCGTTGGTCATGCCTCTTCAACCAATGGAAGTGAAGAATCCTTTCTCAAATCAGGAAGATTCTGAGGATGAGGAAGAGGATTGAACAAAAGCACTTGTTGGCAAAGGAAGAACCAACAGGGAACTTCGTCAGATTCTGCGTGATGCAGAGAACCTCATCGGAGGGCCAAGGAACAGTAAAAGGGAGCGAAAACAGCCAGACAGGTATCAGGCATTAGTAGCTCAGGGTGGAGAGCCTACGAGCTTCGGGGAGGCAGCTTAGCATCAGGTCTGGATAGATGCGATGGTGGAGGAGTATAACTCCATAATGGTAAACGATGTCTGGGAGGTGGTGTCAAGGCCTCAAGACAGATCTGTGGTAGGTTCAAGATGGATCTACAAGATCAAATATGCTGCGGACGATAGTATTGAAAAATACAAGGCCAAGTTTTTGGCTAAGGGGTATGCTCAAAAGGAAGGGATTGACTATGAGGAAACCTTCGCCCTGGTAGCTAGGTATACATCTATTAGGATCGTGATATCTCTTGCAGCCCAGATGGGATGGGAGATCCATCAGATGGATGTCAAGACGACATTTCCGAATGGGGTAATAGAAGAAGAAGTATACATTGAACAACTAGAGGGCTTGAAACTCATGAGAAGAAGTCTCATGTATGTAGGCTGAAGAAAGCCTTGTATGGGCTGAAGCAGGCATCAAGAGCGTGGTATGGTCGAATAGATGGTTACTTGCAGAAGATGGGGTTTGTCAAGAGTGACGTGGATCCGAATATCTACTATCTGGTTGTAGAGAGCGAGCCACTTAGTATTATATGTGGATGACCTCTTCTTGATAGGATCATCCAGACTCATTGAAGATTGCAAAAAGAATTTAGCCACAGAGTTTGATACGAAGGATCTGGGATGAATGCACTATTTCCTAGGGTTGGAAGTTTGGCAGGAGAAAGGAGAAATCTTCCTTAGGCAAGGAAGCTATGCTACAGAAATCCTGAAAATGTTCGGGATGGGAGACTGTAGACCCATGGCTATGCCAATGATCACCAACTGGAAGAAGATTGATGCATCAGAAGACAAGGATGTCGATCCCACTCTATACCGACAGCTCATAGGGTCCTTGATGTATCTAGTCAATACCCGGCCAGATATTTGCTACGCTGTCAACACCCTCAGTCAGTTCATGGTGGAACCAAAGAGGGCTTACAGGGCAGCAACCTAGCACGTTGTTAGGTATTTACAGGGAAAAATTGATTTGGGCTCTTGGACAACAAGGGGAAGGATATCAGGTTGAGTGGATTTATTGATGCAGATTGGGCAGGAAGTCCAGTGGATCGGAAAAGTACCTATGGGTACTGTTTCAACTTTGGATCAGGAATAACCTCCTGGTGCAGTAGGAAACAGAGGTCCGTGGCTCTGAGCTCGTTTGAGGCAGAATATATGGCAGCAAGCACAACTTCGTGTGAGGCCATATGGCTTAGAAAATTGCTAGTAAACCTATTCAGAAGAAATATGGAGGCAACGAGGATCATGTGTGATAATCAGAGTTGCATCAAACTCTTTGAGAATCCAGTATTTCATGATAGATCAAAGCATATTGATATCCGATGTCACTTTGTCAGAGATTGTGTCCAACAAGGAGCTGTACAATTGAGCTACACTCCTATAGGGGAACAAGTGGTAGATATCCCCACCAAGGCCCTTGGAAAGTCAAAATTTGACTACTTCAGGGAAAAGATGGGGATGGTAAAGAACCCCTTTCAGAAGTAGTATGTTAGCAGCACGAATGAAGAGGGAGTTGCAATGCAGATGCAGTGTTGGGAGAAAGGACCAACAACAACACAGATGTAAAGGAAGTTGCAGTACGGATGCAGTGTTGGGAGAAAGGACCAGCAGCAGCGCGGATGCAGTGTTGGGAGAAAGGACTAGCAGCAGCACGGATGCAGAGGGAGTTGTCGTACTGATGCAGTAGTGGCAGTAGCAGAGTCATGGGCAACAGTACAGGAGGCAACAGTGTATAGGATGTTGGGCAGGAAGGTCTAGCATTAGCACAGGTACTGATGCCGGATGATTAGAGTAATACTCAGTGAGGAGTATTGCTAGAGCACAATCCTCGCTAAGAGGGTGTGTTGATTTGGGGTGGCATCGGATGTTCTATAGCCACGAAATTTGGTGGAGAGGTTGGGGCACATAAGATCTCCAATACCCAGAAAGGGTTTGGGCAGATTTTAAACAGATCAGGAGATATTGAAATAATTAATATTTTTAATGGAGTCCCTAAGTCTAAACTAGGGAAAATAAAATATTAATGTGTATTAATATGAATGTGTTAGAATGGTCCAAAAGACATGGATCAAGCCAGATCTAATTTTAGCCATTGATTAGGTACTTAATCTCGGCCATTGAGATGTCAACAGAAAAAGTATAAGAGGAGGCTTGAGGGGCACTTGTAGAACACACTGAGGGAGACTAGTCAGTTCAATTTCTGGGGCGGGGTTTGCTCAGAAATTGAACCAGTGGTCTAGAGAGCAGTCAAGAGGTAGCAAGTACGAAACAGAGAGATGGGAGATCAACGCAGAAGAGGCAAACAAAGAGCCAGAGGAAGCCACACAGAGGCAATAGAGACTGCGCAGAGCCAGAAGGGCCTGTGTTATCCACGCAGAGGCTGCAGGAGTGACGCAGAAGCCCAGAGAGGCTGCACAGAGCCTCTGTAGGTTGACACAGAGGGTTTCAGGCTGACGCAGAGGGTTTCAGGCTGTAGCAAAGGTTAGTAGGGCTTACACTGGGGTTAGAAAAGTGCTGGAAGCTTGTCTATTTATGGTAATCCAGTTTGGCACCCTATTGTACAAGAAAATTGCTGAATAATAAAATCCTCCCTTGCTGCACTAGTTTTCCCACATTGGGTTTTTTCGGGGACATTAGTCCAAAATAATTGTGTCAATGTGTGCATATGTTTGTTTCTGTATTATAGTGTGATATTTGCAGCAATATTTATTTTAATGTTTGTTGAAGTAATTTCATGAATAACTTATGATGAAATAAGTAGGAAAAGTAAATCAGTTGCTGCAGTGATAGAATTTTCACATACAGATGTAGCAGTGGTAGTGGCAGTGTCATGGGCAGCAGTACAGGAAGCAACAGTGCAGATGATGTGAGGCAATTGGCCAAGCATCAGCACAGTTACCGGTGTGGAAGGATCAGTTTGATGTTTCAGTGGTGGAGAATTACTAGAGCACGTTCCTCGCTAAGAGGGAGTGTTGATTTGTGGTAGCATCAGATGTGCTCTAGCCATGAAAATTGGTGGGGAGGCTAAGGCACATAAGATCTCCAAGGCCTAGAAATGGTTTGGGGAAATTCCACTTGGTTGGAGAGATATTAAAATGATTAATATTTTTAATGGGGTTGCTAAGTCTAAACTCATGAAATTAAAATATTAATGGGTATTAATATAAAACTGGGTGAGAATGGTTTAAATGAGATGGATCAAGCCAAATATAATCTTAGATGTTGATTAAAGACCTAATCTCGGACGTTGAAGACTCAACAGGAAAAGTATAAGAGGAGGCTTGAGGGTCATGTTGTCGCACAGATTGTCACGACAACGCTCAGACCGGGGGCTGTCACTCTGATTCCCGATCTCTCCGTTTAAGCCTGTCTCCCACGGCTAAGGGGGGTAGACCCTGAAAGGAAAAGGATGACCAACTGCGAACCAGTTGGTTTGGGAGACACGAAAGGACGAAAGCACTTAATAGATTTGTTTAATTTAATGGACCAGTGCCTTATGGGTTTGACGTTTAAATGATTACTTACTGTATGCTGCAGAAATGTAAACCCCACATAGTAATCATAACAATGCAAGATACCCAATAAATTCACGATGTTTTTAACGATGATTTGGCAATTTAAGAAATAAACTTCGAAAAGATACAACCATGTAAACTTGCACGTTAACCAGATATTATATTCAAGCATGCCAGATAAACATTAATCCCAAAATTTTAGCCTCAACAAGAAAAATAGAACGCGATAAAATTTCCAGGCTAAGACTTCAACTGGCAAAAAATTTCCACAATGTTTTTATGGCTTTTCCGACAAAATTAAAATTTTTGAAATCTAAACTGAAACAAAATCTAATCTAAAGTCCTAAAATTTATTTTTATGATTTTTTTTTTTTTTTTTAAACAAAACAAAATAAAAACTAAAAAAAAAAAAAACTATTTTAAATCTATTTTCACAAAATCAAAAAATTTAAAATCTATCCCTAAAAACTTAAAAATTAATAAAATTAAATTTGAACTAACAACCACTAAAAATCTAATATTAAAGTCTATTTAAAAAAAAGCAAGTCTAAAATTAAAAGACTAAACCCTAACGCATATATACATATATGAAACTAAACCCTAAAAAATAACGCATGTATATAAAACTAAGACCTAAAAAAAAATCGATATGTAACTAAACTAAACAAACAAAGAATAAAATCGATTTTTTGGATTTTGGAATTTTTTTTTTAATATCTAAACCTACGCTAACCTAAAAAAAAGAAAATCAACGATTCTAAACTATCCTCAAACTCAACCCACGGATAAAAAAAAAATGACGAGTTCATTTGCGTTAGCACCTGTAATCGAATAACCTTCACGCAGAGGCTTAACCCTAACTGCAATGATGCAAAAAAGAATCGATTCACGCTGGAGCTGAAGGCAATCACTTCGGGCGAATGTAGCAGTTCACGCGTTTTACCTGATGTCCACCTGAAAATCGGAACACTTACTTCGCTCGTAAGACTTCAATGATGGCTGCTTTGATAAGGTAATGCCCACGAAAATTTTCAATGCAGGTACGCGGAATGGAGTTTATGGTGCGTGGATTGGGCAAAGGACGGCGGAAAAGGAGCTGCGTTTTTTTTGTGTACAGGTGATGCGTGGAAATAGCGTATTGAAGGAGCTGTGTAGGATAGTAATGACAGCCGCTAAGGTGATGCAAGTATGGCAGCGTAAGGAAAATAAAGATTGAGCTGGACATGCGATGAAGGTCTGCTGGAGTTTGTGGGTGTGACAAACGTGTGAGAGAAGTGCAGCGTGGGGAGGGGTGAGTGAAAGATGAATAACGCTGCGCATCAAAGACATAGATTTACTGATTTGCTGAATGGAGCTACTGCTGGTAGATATGGCAGTGTACAGGACGCCTTGAAAATTGATGGGAGCCAGAAAAAACCTGCAACCTGCAATGTAAACACAAGAACCTGGAGAATATATACAATATTTAAAATGAAACCCTGCAAACCGATTAAAAATTTCAAAATTTATAGCTCTACAAAGCCAGATTTGTCAGTTACATCAAATAATTTTCAGAAAACTTCAAATTGCTAATAAAATGCCTTAGAAAGTCTCTCATGCAAATCATAAAATAAACTAAATGATTAACCCAGGATCAAAACTAGTTGGGCTTTGCAAACAAGTGCTTGCGGGAGTTGGCTGGTTCAGCCGAGAACTTCCCCTACCACCCACTGATATTCCTTAACAAGATTTTCCTGCACAGCTCACTTTAACCATCAATAAAGAGAGAAAAAATAGTACTAGATCTCCAAATTCAATAGAGATACCTGCTATTACTTCAGAAACCCTAATACCATTCAAACCCTAGCATGTGAACAAGATACCTATGCTCAACAATACTCTTCATTAAGCTGTTATTAATGGATGAAAATTAAAATATGCAGAAAACAAAATGGCTCACAGCACTTCAAGAGAGTAACACCAGCAAGCTTTTGACCCCAAAGTCTTTCTTTATTAGCACCAGAAAATATTTACAAGAGAGAGCTTCTTCAGTCAAAACTCAGATCCAATATCTTATCTCAAATGACCCCTAGCACCCTATTTAAAGGAAAAAATCCCAACGGCTAGTTTGAGTGATCCATGTCAAAACGATCTCGATCGTCGATGAGGATAAGGACATCTCTTAATCTCATCCGTCGAATTTAAGCATTAAAAATTTGAAATTCTCAAAATATTATTATTTTATTATTTTTTTAATTATTTTATTATTTTTTTAATTATTTTATTATTATTTTTTTAGTATTTTATTATTTTTATTTATTTTTATTTTTTTTTTTTTTTTTATCATTTATTTTTTTTTTTTTTTTTTATTGGATCATCAAACATAGCCTTTGGAAAAATTTCCCTAGGACCTAGGACTTAAGACGCATGAGGGAATTAACATTTCCTAACCCTCAAGACACTTTTCATCATGACTTTTACGACTTTACATCTCAAGGGGGAGAACCCATTTGACATAGACCCTCATAAACCACCCAGTTCTGCGACCAAACATAATCTGGCAGATTAACACACTAGGATTCTCCTAAGACTCTAATGATAAAATTCATTCCGGCTTTGGGGTCAGGTTGAAGGAAAACTTTGCCGATCATGGATCGGTGAGACGAAAAACCTTCCGGAATGAAGATTACCACTAGAAAATTAGGTCCACCTAGGCAATTTTCATACATGACTCAACTCTGCTAAGATTATTTACATCAAAATGCAGACTGTGTTTACAACTTTAATAAGATCAGGAGAATGACGATGACTGCTGAATGGCATGAACATCTCAATCAAGCGCTGTCCCTTTTTGCGAATAAAAGGGGGTGTACTGCCATAGGTAGTTGACACGCAGCGGTCAACAGGTCAGTTGGAGATACACCAAATTGATCAGTCAGTTCGATTTTCTGGAGCGGGGTTCGCTGAGAGAATTGAACTAGTGATCTATTGCAGCAAGGGGCGGTTCGGCATGAGGCCGAGAATACATAGTGAAGAGGCAAAGATAGTGCCAGAGAGACAATGCAGAGCCTGGAGAGGTTGATGCAGAAGCAACTAGGAGCTAAGTAGAGGCAGCTGGGAGCTACGTAGAGGCTGAAGACGCTAATGTGGGTGACGCAGAGGGTTGGAGAGTTGACGCAGAGGCTTCAGTAGATGCGTAGAGGCTAGCAGAGCTGACGCAGGGCCAAGAGGCAACGCCGAAGGAATTTTCGTGGGGCAGATTGAGTGCTGGTGAGCCAGGAAGGGTGACGAAATCCTTGCAGAGTGACGCAGAGTAGCAGAGAAGCTTGGAGTAGCTTTTGCTATCCAGCTAAGGAGTTGCCATTGTTGCTGTGGGATCATTCATCCGGTGATTGATCAGCCAAAATATCTGTCTTCGAGGAGAGGTATTACAGCCGAGGGCATTCTCTGTTGGGTGAGCCATTTCTATCACCCTAGATGTATTCAGAAACTGCATAATAATAAAACCCTCATATCTGCTGCATCGGTTTTCCCGCATTGGGTTTTTCCGGGGACAATTGTCCAAAAATAACAGTCCCTTGTGTGTTTGTCTTAGTTATTTCAGTTGTTGATCTGTATATGAGTTAAGGCTGCATTTGTGTTTATTTCAGTATTTATATTTATATAAATAACTTGTTAATGGAATGAACAAGTAGGAGAAATTAAACCAGATATTGCAGTACGGATTTCTAACGTGTCAAACTTAGAAATTTCAACATCAAAACCCCTACAACTCCATTGTGAACAATTAGTCTCATTCTGCCAATCAACAATCAATAGATTTGGTCGCCCTACCTCCAGTTGTTCAAACACCAGACCAATCGAAGTTCACTCATAGCCATACCTATTGATGGATAGATCGATTAACAACAAAAGGAATAGGCATTGTTTCAAATCGTTGTTTACATTTCCATCCATACATCGAGGGTTAACAATACAAGCTTTCAAATCATAATAAGATTGGAATCATCGTTGGAGAATCATTAGATTGTTTGGTTAATCAATACTACAATCTTGACTAAGGGTGCCACCGACCCTAATTAGTAAGTGTAAAGTAAAAAATATATAAATTAATTATATAATCACAAATTAACTAATTAATTAAATTATATAAATTAATTAATTAATTTGAATTATATATATATATATTTAATAAATTTAAAATAAATAATTAAATTATTGAGTTCTCCAAGCTTTTAAGGAAGGTAATTAATACAAGTTGTCAATAGATTATATAAAGGGGGAGTTCCAAGCGTTAATATCAAATAAGTCGAGAAGGGTATTTTATTAATTAAATATATCTATTTATATAATATATAATATATATATATATATATATAGAAGGTTCTATACAAGTTTCAAAGAAGTATAAAAGAAGAAAGATATAGTCTTATTCAAAGATGAACAGAAAAATTATGGAATTCATACATAACTCTACATTTTGGATTAGATGTACATTTTGTGGAGCAGAAGATCAATATTTATCGATTTTTAAAAATCGCACACTATCTTGTCCCAAATGTCAATGATTGTTTACTTTAGAAGAATATCAATATAGCGCCCAGACGCAAATTAAAGAATTAAAAGACAAAATCGCAAAACTTCAACAAAAGAGAGAAACCTAAAAGAAGAAATATAAAGATCTTGTAGAGCAGTTTCATGCAAAATCAACAGAATGCAACGAAGAAATTTTGCATCTAAGGAACCACAATGAGAAACTTTCTGCACAAGTCAAAAAGTGTAAAACTAAGAAGCACAAGTTAGAACAAGAAAAAAAAGGTTTTCATAAAAAATTCAACGAAAGTCTATCAAGGAAAGAAGAGGAGAATTTATGCTTAAAAGACCTTAACAAAAAATTATTAGAACAAATCAAGTGTTTAAAAGACAAGAAGCTTTAAGGAAAAAATAAAGTTGACTAAGAAAATGAGGAATAATTACGTCTCAAAATCATAACCAAAATTTGCTCAAACAGATTAAAAAACTTAAGGACAGTAAGAAATCATTGACGAATAGGTTCGGAAAACTTGTCGCAAGGAAGCATCAAAATTTCTAGATGTAGCAGTCCAAGCTGAAGAAACAAACATCGATTCCCCTAATCTCACAGTTTAGGCAAATCCAAATCCAACTCAAGTAAAAACGTACTTAGAGGTTGCTATTCAAACAACGAACATTCCAAGTGATGATTCAGCCGCCAACTCAGCAACAACAGCGCCTGAAGAAAATCAAGAATGAAACACTAATATGATAAGGGGAAGTCCAACTAAAAGAACTATGTATCAACATCTGAATCACAAGAGTAGACTCTCCCATCAATCTACATACCAATGTCACTTAGAAAATGAACAACAAGTTTATGTTTCCAGGAATACTGAAGTTTGCAGAATCCAGTCCTACGATAATGATTCATCACAAAAGTTGATTCCGTAGAAGATCAATCTAGGATGGTCCAATCCGTTCTCGGTACGACAATTTTATATATCACTCCAAGGATCATATCAACTTGTATCAACAAAGATGAATGTTCCGGAACGAGAAGACATTCATAGCAGAAAAAGAGATCAAGCAGAAGACATTTGTAGGAGAAAAAGAGTTCAAGTCGTTTCATCAACAAGCTTTGAGGACAAAGCTTTTGAAGGGGAAGGCAATGTTATGAACATAAATTATGTAAAAATAAATAAAAATAGATAATAAATAATAATCATAATAATATAAAAAAATAATAAATAATAAGTAAATTAACTAATGATTAGTTAGTTAATAATGAAAAGGCATGTCTTCGAGGCATGCCTATTCGTGAAAGGGTACTTACCTGGTTATATATACAAGACCCTCATTCTCATTTGTAATCATCCTACATCAATCCTTTATACAATATACAATTTACAATTACTATCCCACGATGGATGTCTTTGTCTACAAAGTATTTTAATATTTCTGCTGCGTATACGACTTTTGGTTGTTACACACATCATTCTTGTCTTCACTGGGAAGAAATAATGGAGGATTGGGTAAACATCTGGAATCCGATGCTCTTTGAGGATGAGATAGGGCATCCAAGATAAGAGTAGTCATAGAGGACCGATATTCTTTGACTGGGAATCCAAGATAAGAATAGTCCTGGTGGAACACACCCTGAGAACCTGGGCGAGGTATGTTCCAGGAGAGACAATGATAATGGTGTCTATAAATCATTGGTCTCGCCAACATTGAGCTCAGATCTTGTGGAGAGATATAGCTATTAGTCAAGGCCTTGCTATGTGACAATACTGGTTGATATGATGCTATATAGATGGGTTACCAATGCTATATAAAATTATTATTGTAATGCTTGCTTCATGAGTTTCATGAGCAAGAGATTCTAGTTTTAAATGGTTCCCATTGAGAGCCTTTAGGATTTGTCATAAAAGTCAAAAAGAGTCAATGTTATGTATGAAGAACCCTTCTTGGGCATGTTATAAATGTATATGAGTCTATAGAATTGTCAAGAACCCCTCCAAGACAAGCACACATCACTCCTCTTCAAGGCGACCTCTAGATGAAGTGAAGAACTCATGTCGGCTTCACCTAATGGTGACACACCTATTCGAATACATAGGTCGGCTTATTTATATAGGACAACCACTATATATATGTGCATAGGGTCTTCCCATTTCAAACAGTCAATAAGTTCAGAGCTCTTTGAAATTCGGGTGACAAAGTACAGTGACAAGTTCGGATACCTCTGTAATTCAGATAGGAGATTGCAATGATGTGTTCGGATCAAAGAGAAGAGAGGTTTCAGTGTCATAATAGAGAAGCACAATTCGGAAAAGGGTATAAAAGCTACAATTTGGTGTAATTGCAGAGGTTATAGTGCGGATTGGAACAGAGAAGTTAGACAAACTTTCGGTGATACCATAGTGACATCCCCTCACTGTCTCGGTGCTGTATCATAGTAAGGATCTCGGTGTAATCTCTATCTCACAACGAAGAGAATTCAGTGCCACCACAACAAAGAGAATTCGGTGCTACCACAGGAAGAAAGTCACAAATGTGTGACAAGGTCTCGGTGCTATTACATGGAGAAGGTCTCGGTGTTGTTACGTGAAGAAGGTATCGGTGCTATTACTTGAAAGAAGGTCTCGGTGCTACCTCAAAGAAAAGAATTTGTGTCTTGGTCTTTGAGTGACTAATAGGTCAAGGGTCTTGGTCTTGGTATTCGTCAATTGGAATCTCTATAAGATGAATTTGTGTGGATTTTGCTTTCAAAGAGTGAGAGGTTTTGGCCCTGGATCATAGTCTACAATCTGTGTCTCTTGTCTATTTATGTTCATGCATTAGTAATTGTTTGATGAAGAAGAACACTAAAAGGAAGATCCTAATCTAAAGTTGTAAAAAACACTCACAAGCAGTTACTAAAAGAAGAGAAATCATCTAATTTATGATGCCCTAGATTTATCAACACCATATACAAATCACATAAATTGTGGAAGATAGCTTGAGTTCCAAGTTGAGTTGAGTATTTGGTGGAGATTTGATTGAGTTTGCTTGAGATGAAGTGGAGAGTGGTCTCCTACCACTCCACTTCACACAACCACATGTCCCTCTCACTCCAACGAGTTCTCCTCAAGGATTGCGTGGGCCTCTCTAGAGGAAATCGAATGTGCACTTGGGAAATTCGAATTTGCATGTAGAGGAATTGGGATTGTCACCCATTTGTCTTGGGATTGTCACCATTTTCCTTGGGATTGACTCTCGAACTTCTATATAATAGAGCCATGGGCTCTCACTATGGATCCATTATTTACGAGCTATTGTGTTTGGGAAAGCTCTGCTCTTATGTACACTTGTTCTCAATTGCAATAAAAGACTTGGGCTATGGGCTATGGCTTTCCCCTCTGGTTTAGTGCTTTAAACACAAGCATTCCACTCATTTGAAAGAAACATCCTCTATAACTCGAACAAAGCATTGTGGAGAGACTAAATAGAAATGTGGAGAGGGATGCACCAACCCCTTGGTCCTAGTGAACTATATCATGAACATACGAACATATGGAAGATCATATATATATATATATATTCGAAGACATTCCTAGCTTCCTCAAAGATTTCCTTGATTCCATGAAATTTTTCGCATGTCCTCTAACATCAAAGCAATGCAATGGGCTCCACAAGGAGTCCAATACAAGGTTCAATCCCTCTCCATAACCAACTTGGAAGCAACAATTGAATTAGCAGCAATGTTCATAATGACTTGGACAACATACTACAGGCCTATCTCCCAAATGAACCCATCAAACAATTTATATAATAATCATGCATCTTTAACATATGCAAATATCAATAATAGTTTTGATAAATATTGCCCCTCTAGGGAAAATAACAAACAAATTGAGAATTGTAAGACCCATAATTCATAAAATTGATAAGTTTAATAATATTAAAGCTCTGAGAATATTTTATGAATCCCTAAATTAGGAATCTAATAGGGTATGATCAATATTACTTTTAGAATACACTGCTATGTAATACATGTACAAAGTTTAACAATTTTATACCGAGTACCAACCTGGAGTTCTGTGATTGAAGGTGTCTCTGCTCTGCAATAGCTCTTTCTCTCGGTTCTGTTACCAAAACGACTAAAACCTTCTTGCCAAACTGAGCACAACTTCAGTACCCAGCTCCAAAGTACTTCAAATTCGAGGTACCCTGCCCCTCGTGCCCAAAACATCAAGAACAATTGAGCTCAGAATGCCTTCTATCAGTAACACTATGAGAATTTCCTACTGCCTCTCTGTTGATTTCCCCAAAATTCCTTTTTTTCTTTTCTTTTCAGTTATGGCCTTCTTCACTGCCTTATATGTTTAATTTCACGGTTCATCGTCTCTGAAACTCCTTGTAGTACCTTCTTCACTGCCTAGTAGTACCTTCGTGGACCTCTTTGTCTCGGATCAGTTCTACAATAATTTGGCGTTTTGCCGGTTTCTATGCCTCCTTCCTCCACCGCTTCCTTACATCCCTTTGCTGTCATTCTCCTACTATCTTCTCGACCCTTCTTTCTTTTATATGGAGGCTGTCCTATTTATTTTAATTTAAATGAATCACTTTTAGGACTTGGCAGTATTTTATTAACTTTTAGTTTGTAATTTAATTAAATTGTATTGGTTCATATATTTAAATAATTTCTTTATGTAAACCTTTAATTGATTTCTTTTATTTAAATTAATTAATTCTAAATTAGTTAAATTTTAATTTATATATTCCATTATCTTATTTTATATATAGATATATATATTTTTGATTTAAAAGATTATATATACATATATAGTTCTATAAAGGCGGTACACATATAAATGCCCCAATCGGTATATTTATTATATCTTGGTGAGTTCAGGAACTTATTTCGATAGTCAAAATCTTTAATATTAGCTAGTAGGTATAGTAGTGCAATACATGCAGTTCATGTTTATGTAGTTATCATATGGATGTCCTGTATGTATGCTAGTATTCACATTCTGTTTGTAATTGTAGGCCGGTCATTACATACACCCTCTCTTCCGAAAACTCTGTCTCGAAGTTAGGGTTTATATAGTATAATGGTAATTGCTTTAGGATTGAGTATAATCATGTAAGGATTGTGTTCTGTGATTGAGCTTTCATTTATAATTGTGAGGACACTTTAAATTTGTATTTTAAACACTTATTGGTTTATAATTTTAATAGCCAAGTTTTGCCCCAATCGGCTTCCAAGCTATTCTAAAATCACCCTGTCCTTCCTAATCTCTTCCGTTCCCATCCTATCCGTCTTCTACTAGAATATGCCATGGCGTCAGTTATACTGACCTAACCATTCATAGAACTCAAGGGTGACAACGTCGACTATATCGACTTGATTTCTCAAACGGCATCCGACAGTCATCGTCGCATGTCTAGGGGAGTGTGACTCGCACAGTCCTCCCATGACTCCAGGTTTTGGAGGATAAACGGTGGGTAATACTTCCACCCCTCTTAGTGGGACCAGAGTCAATACCCTATCATAGAATCTCATTGAGCTTCAATTGTTCTTGAAGTTTTGTCATCACGTGGTTGGTTTGGTAACAATGTTATCTGCAATGTAAACACTTGTGCACACATCATAACATATGCATCAATATATTCAAAATAAATTGTCTTTAAATAACATTTTCTGTGTATTTTACATACGTTGCTATCTACGATATTGATCTTTGTGTTCACATAACGTACTTAGCCATATCCAGTCCATATATCTGTAAGTTAACTTTCATGTTGAAATGTAGTCATTCTTTTATCTCCATCTCATCGATCATGTGGATATGAAAAAATGAAATAAAAGTATAGTTCTCTTATCGATAACATAATTCATAATTTAGATTTCATAGCAAGGTTAATCAATTACTAAACTTCATATTAGTATTCATAATTCAACAATGTTAATTTAAATAACACATTTCATAACAACAAATGTCTTACTTTCTACTGCTAGAGTTTCAAGATTCATAAAAGAGCTCTATCCTAGCTCACCAATCACTTTATCTATTTTAGAATGCTCAAATTACATGCATAAGGAAAATTACTTAATTCATGCTACTATTATGAAATCTTGCTTTTTTGAAGTAATTCACGAAATTCACATAATCAAACCTTTAAGCTTATGTAACTAATTCACGTGATTCAATCAACAATTTAAGGAAATATACAACAGAATTATAAAGCATAAAGTTCAATCAATCATCTGCTATGAAAAAGGAACAACTAATAACACAACCAATATCCGTATAGCGAATAACTAGATGGTAATGATACAAAATAGACAATAGATCCTCCAGGGACTAGGCCCAAGGTCTTTGGAAGCACTGCCTTTAGGAAATTCAATGCAAGAAAACTAAAACAAAGTCTTCAGTGATTTCATTAATATCAAAATGGTTTACAAAATAATCTGTGTTCACAATTTCATAGTAAAGTAGAAGAAGTAAAGTTCCGTCTTGGTTTCCTCCTTACTTCAGTCATATATATTACATCAAAATACTAATAATGGAGCTATCCTGAGAATCGAAAGATTCTCAAGATTGCTCATCCTAACTATAAGATCCTTGAATAGTAATTAACATCTCCTTCAACTATCTTTCTCGATCATGTGCGTGCCTTGAGCTGACTTTGCCATAAATAAAGTAATGGCCTGTTCATGCTTAAACGCTCTGCATTCGTCTGAGGGAACAAAAATTATTAATTGGATCATTTTGCACACCAATTTACTTAAATTAAAGCTCTATGGTATCTAAAATACTTAAATTAACGACAATACCATTAATTGATTTTCATTACCCTTTTCTTCCCGAATTATTGCAAACTAAAGATAAAATTCTTGAAAAACATAATATTAACTAAGAAAATTAAGAGAAGAATCATACCATTTCCATGGCCCAACATCACCCACCAACTTACCTTCTTGAATGTCCTCATGCAAAGAGATGATTGGCATGTAACATAGTTAAAGAATAAGGTGGATAGGGGGATTCACCATAACACTGACATCTGTTTTTGTTCTGGATTACTTTGAAGGCCTCAGTTTCTTCTCTTTCAAAAAGATCATATTCAGCACGATAATCCTTTGGAGGATACCAGATGATGGGGCACCTGTATCTACATCCAATCCATGTCGGACCGTTGGACAAAACCAAGTTACCATAACGTTTCATTCAATCAGCTGTTGCTTGAAAATTTCTGTAATTAAAAGGTTCTCTGTTCTTAACCTCATTATGGGACACTTTCCATCTTAGCTTTGCTGCTTGGAGAGCTTCTTCTTTAATGTCCTCAAAATATTCAAGACCTATTCGAAGGGTATTATTATGAATAGGGCCCAAGGCAGAGACGACTCCATCTCATTCCATGAACTGTTTATGTTTCACAAGAGTTCGCAGGGGACTCGTGGGTTCACCCCTAACCCAGAGATCTAGGCCAGACTCTCTCTTTTGGAATACATTATAAGCCTTAGACCATTTATCTGATTTCTAGCAAAAGATATGAAGGCTTGGAATTGAACATCTCCAATAAAAGCACTGGGATTTTCATCCCTCTGTTCTTCCAAAAAGAAGTTATGCATATACAATTCACATAAAAAGTACTTTACATCATCATCTTGCTCTCGAAATCATTTGATAAAATCAGAAAGAGTACCAAACTCAAAAGGTTGCCCAGATTGTACAACTTTGACTTTCAACAACAAATTGACATGGCATGGTTCTTAGCCGGGGATCTGCAAGATAAGGTGTCAGAATAGATAAAGCATATATTTTTGATTTGCTCCAAAACTTTTTGAAGCTGTCCTTGTATTTCCTCTTTTACTCTCTGAAATCAGCATAGGTTTCATCTTCTATGGTAGACAATGCCTTGAATTTCTCTAATAACTCCTGGTGCTCCGCCAAGGGCACTACTTCGCTTTGATATCGTTTCAGGGTTTGTTGATGCTTTTCCAACTCTTTATTTAGTGTCTAAATAGTGGCATCCTTAATCAGATGAGAGTAAGGGGGTACAACTTTGGTTTGTGTAGCTCTTTTGATGGTCACCAGTAAGTCTGTTTGACTAGCTACTTTTGTTGTGGCCACAAAAAAATTAATATCTATTTGTGTTTCTACAGAATTAGTGAAGATTTCTTCAGTTTGGGTTTCTGCAGAGTTAATAAAATTTTCACTTTGAACTCCAACTGTCTTAGTCTCTGTTTTCCTTTTATAGTACCTTTTGGTGTTTTTTCAACCATTTCGTAAGATGTTATATTATTTTTCGTAATTTCTTATTTTCTTGTTTTAACAACTTTATTCTCTGATTGTTTTTCCCTTCCATCCTTCTAGTAGATTTTATAGTGGACGAAGAAGGAACAATAGTGACATTTTCATCAACAGGAAAAGTCACAAATTCTTAAGAATCCTTATCAACTGAGATTGTGGCGATTGAGTCATCTTTGGACTTTTGTTTTTCATGGGACGACAAGATGGTCGCTTCCATGAAAGAGCCTGGTTCTTTCACAGTTTCAACGGACTCCCCTGATTGTTCCTAGTAATGCATGCTTTCTAGATTTTGTGAAGATGGTAATATTTCTGTATCATTGGAATTAGGAGTGGTGGTGGAGAAATTAGTAGAGGTTCGCTCAGGTTGGTTCTCAAAACAACCCACATCTCCTTCAATAGTGAAAAGTGTCCCCATATTCTCCAAAACTTGAGCTATCTCTTCTTCACAGAATTGAGGTGAATTATCCTGTTGTTCTGCAAGGGATTCTTGAGACGATTCTCTCTCTGATGCATGTTCAATAGAACTTATGGGCTAACTTGCTCTGGACAATCTGTGAGACCTTCTTCGCTTAGTAGGCAAAGATACTAAGACAAATTCTCAAAACAACCCACATCTCCTTCAATAGTGAAAAGTGTCCCCATATTCTCCAAAACTTGAGCTATCTCTTCTTCACAGAATTGAGGTGAATTATCCTGCTGTTCTGCAAGGGATTCTTGAGACGATTCTCTCTCTGATGCATGTTCAATAGAACTTATGGGCTAACTTGCTCTGGACAATCTGTGAGACCTTCTTCGCTTAGTAGGCAAAGATACTAAGACAAAAGCTAATCTCTTCTCAGCTCTAGTTAGGTTTTGTAATGTTGGGGTCTAACCTTGTTCTTGACTGGAATTTTCTTCCTCTGGCTGAGTACTTTCTACTTCAGCTTGGGTATTTTCTGTTTCGGATTGAACATTTTCTACTCCATGCTGAGCATTTTCTGTTTCAGGCTGAGCGTTTTATACTTCATGCGTTTCTTCTAGAGATGGTAGTTCATTAGGTCCCATGAGGTTATCCCAAGTTAACTGTGACTGTCTTAATTCTCTAATGACTACCAATTTAATCAAACAGTGATGACTAACTGCAAAATTAGGGTCCTTAACTCTACCAAGTCTACCAACAATGTCATGCAAGAGAAAATTTAAAAAGAAAGGCAGCTTTATGACTACCTTATGTTTTAACACTGCAAGCAATTTGAGGTGTCGAGGTCTTACCACATCATGGCGGCCATCACATGTAATATACCTCTGGACTACTTCTGCTAGCTGTCGCCATGGTTTTGTGAATGAAGCAGGTTGAAAACCTTTGCTTTACGAGCCAATTCTTCACCAAGGTCTATAAATAATTCCATAGCGTTTTGAAGTACAATGTGCTTATCTATCCATTTTTCTCCCTTTGTGGGAAGACCTGTGACCTATGCCAGAATTGTCCGATTGACTGTTATTTGCTTGCCTTTGACTGTTGTGACTTCATTTCTCAAATTCTGCAAAAATTCTAAAGCAATAGCATTGTCGAATCCCTGCAGTCGAGTAAAGTATTCGGCCCAACCTATTCGCTCTAGGATCCTTCGGGCTTACTTAGTAACCTGTAGCAGAGTAGGTTCATTTTGGATAGGCTTACCACCCACATTTGCTAATTCAGAAAACTGCTGCAGTGACTGTATACAGAGCTGTTTAAAGTTTAAACCAAAAATCCAGCATGTCAAAATAGTATCATTCAATATACTTATGTGCGGGAGATTATCATAATAATTGTGAATTTTTGTTGATTGTGCCCATTCATATTACGCTTGTGCCCAGTCATATCACGCATGTGATATTTCCTAACTCCAATAGGAGAAAGGTCGACCACGACCTTTAAGATTATGGGAAGTTAAATTCATACGGAGGCATTTATTAGCGTGAAGGGAAACGGTCAAATCATACGCAGCCAAATGGAAAGATGATAAGGTGCAGTAAATGCGCGGAATGCTGTTATGCAAAAATTGTCGTGAAATTAAAAGCATAGTAATGAAAGATATCTTTATCATGGCTAAAAAGTTCTTTTTGTAAAAAGATTATCCTTGGGAACAGAAAAAAAAATCTGGCAAAATACCTTTATAACTAATAATGCTTATCATAGAGGTTCGAAAGACTAATGATTTGTTCATATAATAGTAGATGTTCCACCTCTAGTTGTTTTAGGAAGAAAATATACATTCTAGTAGTGGTGATGTCTTGTCAGAGAAAAATGAATCTAATGACATAGTAATGATATGGCAATACAAGTTATACTCCAATACCATAGGTAGAGCCACAGCTGCTAGCAAGCGTCCATAGCCTCGATAGGGTTGCCTTTTAACCCCTTGATGAGCAGTGTCCTTATGAAAAATGTAACATTTTATTATTTAAATGATTTTCTCAAAAAGGCCATTGTCCTGGCATGGTGACCAGGTAACAACAATGCTACTCAGTGGATCATAACAAAGTGAACAAGCTGGCTCGTGATGAGACCTCTTGTCCTTTTGACAATAGTGTCAAAGGCCATTACCCTTGTTTGGTGTCCATAATGGGAATTCCACTTGTGTTAATGTCTTATCATCGTGGTGCGCTGGCTCATGATGAGACCCCCCATCCTTATGAGAAAATCTAGTGTTAAGTAGTATTTTTTTTAGAATTGTTCCTTTTATTATTAAGGGTGGCTCATCAACTCCTTCAGAGTTAGGGATGGTGTAAGGAGTATTAAAAAATGCCAAATAAAGTATGTCTTAGTCCTTCATTATGTTTAAAGAAAATCACCATTTGAGTATGTAAGAAAAGATAAAACTACTATCGTGGTAACAAATTATGAGCATTTTATGATAATTTCGAAAAATCCGGATATAAAGCAAATATTAAAATTGATAGGATATGCTAGATGAGAAAAATATGTTCTTCATAGGGCAATGAATAAGATATCATACTTGACACCAAGATATAATAAAGATCAATGCTTTTAAATTCACATCGGAGTTTGCATTTAAGAGTAACCACTGTATACAAAGAAAAAATAGCCAGGCGCAAAGGGAACGACAATTGTTTCAAAGGGAACAATGTCCAAGATGAAAGGAACAACAACAGGAATTTAAGGAACTGCAATCATAATAGGCCAGTATTCATGTCCAAAGAACGGTAAACACGATAATTGAGAATGGCATACAATTGTTTATTAAAGGAACAACAATCATAACAAAGGGAACAACAACTGTAACAAAGGGAACATCAACTGTAATAAAGGGAACAATAACTGTAACAAAGGGATCAACAATTGTTTCAAAAAACATTGCTAGGTCGAAGGGAGATGAGCAAGCTTTTCTTTAAAGGAGAGAACAACATCTGTGCTGTAAAGGAACAACAACTGTGTTGTAAAGGAATAACAGTTGTGTTGTAACGGAACAACAACTATGCTGTAAAGGAGCAACAACTATGCTGTAAAGGGACACCAGTTGTGCCAAAATTTCAACAAGTTTTTTTAGATCAATTATCCCTCCCTTTTTCCTTTGTCGAAGGGGAAGAAAAAAATAAAGAAAGAAAAAAAGAAGAAAAAAAACTTAACCAAATTCTAGAAAATATATACATTATGTACAATATGGTAAAAAAAATAAGATTTCACAGAGATGAAGTTGTTGGGTTACCACCCCAGTCAGCTATAATTTGAAAAGTAGGATCACTACTTATCTTATGGTAGAAAGACTCCTTTCTGAGCGGCTGGTGGTAGAGGCGCAGTTGGTGTCCATTCAATGGAAAAGAGGTACCAGACCCGTCAATGGTGGTTAAAGTTATGGTACCATTATCATGAACTTATTTAATTTCATAAGGTTCGAGCTATCTCGTCAGCAATTTTTCTAGAAAATCCTAGAATCTAGAATCATATAATAACGCCCAGTCGCCTTTTTGAAATGATTTATTTTTGATAAGCCGGTCATGCCATTTAGCTCTTTGCTGCTGAATAATGGCTGTGTGTTCAAGAGCAAATATGCGTGCTTCATCTAATTCATTGAGCTACTGTAGCCATCGTGTTTGTGCCTCTGTAAAATCCTGTTCAATCTCTTGTGCAATTTTTTAAGAGTCTTTATTTCAAATTCAATTGGAAAAATTGGTTCTTTGCCAAAGACAAGTTGATATGGTGAGTGTCTAGTAGTGTTGTGCCATGTCGTCTGATAGGCTCACAAAGCTTCTGGAAGCTTGGTTGCCCAATTTCGACGATTCACGGACACTGTTTTAGTCAAGATTGCTTCCAGGAATTTGTTGTGAAAACTTCTGAATCTACACATTAGAAATCCTGCAATTACTGGTTTATCATCTCCTAGTTGTTTTTATATTCAACAAGTTATTTAATTATTAAACACCGATGAAAACACTGTTGCAGACTACACACATACAGATCATGAACTAAAAATAGAACGAGACAAATACACAAGGGACACCGTTATTTTTGGACAAACATCCCCGGAAAAACCCAATGCGGGAAAACTGGTGCAACAATTTTGAGGGTTTTCTATTATTAAGCAATAGTTATGAATACAACTCTGGATGCCCTCTCAAGAATCCAGTTATAGAGATAAAAATATATTGGCAGAAACCTAAGTGAGATTACCGCACTTCACCTGGCAAAATCTCTCCGTTCCGGCAACTGGACTGGCTGTCCCTGGCTACAACTGCGCTGCCCCTTCACAGTAGTTGTGTGGGCTTGCGTGGAGCACACTATGACACTGTGTCAGCGCTGCGCTGCCTTCTCTGCCTCCTGGAGCTCTGATGTCAGCCTTCTCGGCTGATCTTGCTGCTCCCCGGTTGAATTCGGATTTCCGTTGGAGGGTGGCTCTACCCCAGTGCTGGAAATGTGTGGGCCCTTCCTGGCCCAACGTCAGTCTCCCTGGGTCTACGTTGCCTCCTATGACGTCTCTCTGTCTCTCTTTGTTGTGTATTCGAGGTCCTGGAGAAGATCCTCCAACCTCAACTATCCCTGCCCCTCTGCGACAACAGATCACTTGTTCGATTTTCTCAGCAAACCTCGCCCTAGAGAAATCGAACCGACTGATCTTTCAAGTGTATCTCCAACTGAACTTCAAGCCTCCTCTTATACTTTTCTCGTTGATAAATCAACGACCAAGATTATGTCCCTAATCAACGGCTAAGATTAAAACAGACTTGATCATCGTCACTTAGAAGCTTCTCACCCATATTCTTCTTAATACCCATTAATATTTTTATTTTCCTAAGTTTAGTCTTAGGAACCCATTAAAAATATTAATTATTTTAATAACTCCTCATCCCGGTGCAATTTCTCCAAACGATTTCTGGGTCTTGGAGATCTCATGTATTCTAGCTCCTCCACAAAATTTTGGAGCTAGAGCACATTCGATGCTACCCAAAATCAACATTTGTTGGTTCTTTCCACTTGTTCGTTTTCCTGGGGGTTGTATGTAGAAGTAACCCTATGCTTAATATGATAATTTTGCAGAGTGGCCGAAATTTTATGATCTGTAAATTGTGGTCCTCCATCTGTTATTACTTCTCTTGGTAATCCTTATCGCACAAAAAGTGTGAAAATAAATTCGATCACTGCTTTCTCTGTTGCTCTTGGCAAAGCTACCGCTTCTACCCATTTAGTTACGGAATTAGTGCAAACCAGTATCTAAACTTTTTGGTTTGATGGTGGATTAAAGGGGCCAACAAAATCCAATGCCCATCTTTCAAAAGGTTCCACCACCAATTGTGGTTGTAAGGGCATCTCATCAGCTTGGCCAGGACGACCCATTGTTTGATAGCTATCGCAGGCTTGAACATATTTCTTTGCATCCTTAAATATCGTGGGTCAGTAATAGCCCATTTGAAGAACTTTATGTCTGGTTTTGCAGTTTGCAAAGTGTTCGCCGCAGGGTTCGTCATGGCAGGCCTTCAGGATATCATAAATTTCATCTTCTTTGATACATCTACGAATTTGTAAGTCAGAGTCAATATGAAAAAGATAACCACCAATCCAAGAGAAGCGTGTGCTGCGCCGAATAATCAGTTTCCTTTCTCGTGGTGACAAATGTGCTTGCAATTTTCTTACTGCTAAGTAATTTGCCACATCAGCTTACCAAGGTGTTTTTATTGTCACAACAAATAGATGCTCGTTTGGGAACTGGTCATCTACTAATAAAGAATCATTCATTTTAGGTACTCAAGACAAGAAATCTGCAACAAGGTTCTCTTTTCCTGGCCGATCTTTGATGGTGATATCAAATTCTTGTAATAACAATAACCATCGAGTCACTCGACCATTAATAATTGGTTTATTAGCTAAATATCTAATAACATAGTGATCAGTGTACATAAAAACTAGATATCTTGTTATATAATGTTGGAATTTATTAATAGCATATATACCAGCTAGAAATTCTCTCTGTCACTGTATAGATTAATTCGATAGGAGTAAGATTTTTGCTAATGTAATAAATAACATAAGGCTTCTTGTCTTCTTCTTGTTCAAGAACGACGCCTATGGCTGTATCCGATGCATCTGAGGAGATGTGGAAGTGTAACTCCCAGTTTGGTCCTCTTAACATTGGTGTTGTTGAAACTAGTTTCTTGAGATCTGCAAAGGCAATATCACATTTATCAGTCCATTCGAATTCAATATTCCCTGTTAAAGTATAGAAAGGTGCAACTATTTTTGAAAATTGTTCTATAAATCTGCAGTAATATCCTGCATAACCAAGGAAATTACGTACCTCAGTTTGTGTGCGGGGTGTACGTAATTTAAGGATTACCTTGATTTTCGCCGGATCCACTTGAATTCATGCAACATAGATATAATGTCCTAAAACTACACCTTCAATCATCATCATATGGAATTTTTTGTTGCTTAGACATAATCTGGTTTCAATACATCGTTTAAGCACCTTTTCCAAATTTGTTAAAGCTTGGTCAAATTCATCACCGTATGGAGTGAAGTCATCCATATACAATTCAAGTCCTTCATTAATCAGATCAGAAAAAATACTCAAAATTGCTCTTTGGAACGTAGCTGGAGCGTTACATAATCCAAAAGGTAAAACTTTGTATGCGAATGTACCCCAGGGGCAGGTAAATGTAGTTTTATCTTGATCTTTTAGAGCAATCTGAATTTGATTATAGCCACTGAAACCATCTAGGAAGGAGAAAAACTTTTTCCCAGCTAAAGTATCAAGGGCTTGATCTATGAAGGGACGGGGAAAATGGTCTTTCTGGGTAGCCTTGTTGAGCTCTCTATAGTCTATACTCTATACAAATCCTCTATTTCCCATTTTTCTTAGGGATGACTACTAATGGGGAGACCCACTGGCTGTCTGAGATGGGGTATATAAAGTTTACATCCAACAATTTCTGTAATTCTTGTTTCACAATATCCTCGAGGTGTCGATTTAACCTCCTCTGGGGCTGTCGAATAGCATGTGCATCTTTCTCAAGATAGATGTGATGGGTGCACAACTGCAAATCGATTTCATATCCGAATATTCCCAGGCAAAAGCTTGTTTATATTTATAGAGAATTTGGATTAATTTTTGTCGCTGTGGATTTTCCAGATTAACATTAATATTGAGGGTTTTTCTTTGTTCAATCTCGTTTGGCATACTATTATGGACAATAGATGTGGGAATGTGATTATCTTTTGAATTCTCTAAGGGGTCTCCTTGTGCTTTGTTATTGAGTATAGCTTTTAGAATTTGGCATGTTGGATATTTTATAACAGTTGGTTCATTAATAAAGCTACTGATTACATCATCTTCTATCTGATTTCTAAGTCCAAGGGCCTCATCTAACGTAAGAGGAGAGCACAAATTTTCTTCTAGATCTCCCTGTGGGCGTAATTGGAGACTTGTAATAGGCAGACTTGGTTTAGTAGGAGGATACAAAATAAGATTTTAAACAATGTATCCTTTGGTAATCGTCATGCTACATGTTCAACATCCTATATATTTATCTGCCGTTGCTAACCATGGTCTTCCCAATATCTAAGGATGCCCATCCAGTCTACTCCTTGGGTTAATAACTAGGAAATCAACGAGGTATTCCCAAGAGTGTACAGAGACAGTAATATCTTCCAAAGTACCTTCAAGCTTAACCACCGATCTGTCAGCGAATTCTAACGGGGTTGAGGTTGGTTTTAAGGTCGTAATACCCAGAACATTGCAGGTCTCATGAGTCAAAATATTAATAGTTGATACTAGGTCTACCAATGTGTTCGGAAAGGTGCAACCTTGTATTTGAACAATTACTACATGATTTCCTGGGTCTTCATATTTGACAAGTACTTGTTTACCTAAAATAAGGTCAGATAGTGTTCCTACAATGTGAACTGTTGGTGGATCTTTTGATTTCCTCTCAAGATTTTTTCCACATAATTCTTTGATCATTTTAGCATAAATTGGAATGTTTTGTATGGCCTGAAGGGGTGGAATTTTGTAATATATCTGATCTGAAAATATATGATAAATATAAGTATACCCAAGAAATAACAAGATAGAGATAGATAGAAATGCTTTTTTATTGATCAAACCCTTAAAGTAGCACAACACCATACATTCATTTCCTAAGGAAGGAGAACACTCCACAAGCCATATGCTTGTCCATACAATATTCTTTGACACCTCTCAATGGGGAGTCTCTAGCCTCTATATAGGCCTCATACATACAATACCATAGGTCATTACCATGGTTTCTTCAACACCATCTATTTAATACAATGGGCTTATTACATTATTGCTAACTGCTTGTGGTCCCTTACATGATACGGGTTAACCATTTTATTTATTACTATGGCCCATCCCATTATTACATTATTCCCTTGGGTACCTCCCTCTGTACCCCATACTACCCCCCTAGGTATACTACATTCCACCCCCCTTAAACATGTTTCGTCCCCGAAACATAAGAAGAACACAAATAATAAGATTTACTTAAAAGAGTAGTCCACTGGTACCATGCACGTGCATCTAGCCATCCAAGAGAAAGGTGAACCCTCGATCTAGCTGATGCCTCGCTCGTTTGAGATGGAAGTTGATCCTGGCGGCTCTTTTGTGTTGGTGTGTTGTGGGTGGATCTTCGCCCCTTTGTTTGTCATGTGGGGGTTGTTGTCCTTGTTGTTGATTCGTTGCTATCTTGTAGGTTGTTTTCTTGGGGGGTGAAGTTTTAACCAACGGTGTATCTTTCTTTAATTCACCACCTACTGGAGCCTGATTGGTATCTAGTAAATGTTGTGGCGTCCGCTGTTGTTGCTTATCTTCCAATATTACTTCAACCACGGATTCCTCATCTGATGTATCCGTACCTGTAACATTTGCTGCTTTAGTCTCCTTGGACTCTACTTGTGTTTCTCGTACTTGGTTTGATGTTTGTGTTTGGTAGTCGACCATTAAGGGCTCATCATCTGATATATTAGTCCCTGGAATATCTTCTGCTTTAGCCTCCTTGGACTCTACCTGTTTATTGATGGAAATATCCTGTAATGTAATTTTCTTCTTTTTATACTAGAGCTTCAAGAATTTCTTTTGCACATTAATATTGATAGTACCCACAGATTCCATCCAAGGGTATCTCATAACAACATCCATATTAGCCATATTTTAAGCATAAAAATCAAAATGCAATACATATTTGTCCATAGAAATCTTGGAATCTTTATAAACTTGCACCTCCTCATTATTACCCTGTGTGTGTTCCATTTGTTTTGCTGGAATTTGCAATTTTTTTTGCCAAATTTACATTTATAAGATTTTGCTTGCAACTAGGATTTATAGATACAATGATCTTCTCCTTTTGAATATATCCATGAACCTATAACAAGCAGATGCCAATAGAAAATAACTCCACATGTTTCTCATTATCTTGTTTTCTAGCAAGAGACTATCTATTTAAAACGAAATTTTCAAATTCTTCATCGGGTAGGTTGAAACTTGAAACACTTCTTTCTGTTAAGTAATTCCCACCATGTGGTTGCCTCATCTTTAAAATTAACCACTATGAAAAATTTCCAATGTTTTGTCCATAATGACTTGTTTTTCTATGAATTCTTCAATAGTAGGACCATTATCTTTTTCTGTAAAATATAGAACCGCCATGAAAAGAGGGTTTTGAAAAAAATCACTTACTTGACGAAAATTTGAAATAGCTACAATTTAGTCAATATTGCTCAGAATCCCTATTATGACCTGTTTTCGGAAATGGAACAACCATTTTGCATCTTCCTATGTGATAGAAAACCCGATATAGGCACTGGAATTTGAGATTCGCGCTGCAATTGTCCCACCGTCATGAAATTTTCTGAAAAAAAGAGCTGATTTTAAATCAGCGATATCTCCCTCATCCACACTCCGATTCGACTAATTTTTTTTTTGAAATTGGGTATTTTTTCACAAAGAACCTAGATTTGCAATTAGATTCTGCAAATGTTGCCTCAAAATGTATAGATCTGATCTGCAAACTTGCTGCCTCGAAAATTGTTTGCAAAACAACTGATTTTTAAATCAGCGATATCTCCCTCATTTGGACTCCGTTTCGGCTGATTTTTTTTCAAATTGGGTATTTTTTCGCAAAAAACCCAGATCTGCAATTAGATTCTGCAAATTTTGCACCAAAACGTATAGATCTGATCTGCAAACTCGCCGCCCCAAAAAGTTCCTGCAAAAATAAGAAAAAATTCCGCTTGGCCCAAGAAAGTGCTCCGATACGACTTGTTATAGATTTGATCTGAAAATATATGATAAATATAAATATACCCAAGAAATAACAAGATAGAGATAGATAGAAATGCTTCTTTATTGATCAAACCCTTAAGGTAGGACAACACCATACATTTATTCCTTAAGGAAGGAGAACACCATACATTTATTCCTTAAGGAAGGAGAACACTCCACAAGCCATATGCTTGTTCATACAATATTTCTTGACACCTCACAATGGGGAGTCTCTAGCCTCTATATAGGCCTCATACATACAATACCATGGGTTATTACCATGGTTCCCTAAATACCATCTATCTAATACAATGGGCTTATTACATTATTGCTAACTACTTGTGGTCCCTTACATGATACGGGTTAACCATTTTATTTATTACTATGGCCCATCCCATTATTACATTATTCCCTTGGGTACCTCCCTCTGTACCCCATAATATTCCCCCTAGGTATACTGCAAATTTTTATACACAATTTTTTCAATTCCCCTACAAGATCAAAATCCTGGTTTCCTCCTTACTTTAGTCATATCTATTACATCCTAACTATACGATCCTTGAGTAGTAATTAGGATTGCTCATCCTAACTATACTATCCTTGAGTAGTAATTAACATCTCCTTCAACTATCCTTCTTGATCATGTGCGTGCCTTGAGCTGACTTTGCCATAAATAAGGTGACGACCCTGTTCAAGCATAAACTCTTTGCATTCGTCCGAGGGAACAACAATTGTTAATAAGATCATTCTGCACACCAATTTACTTAAATTAAAGCTCTATGGTATCTAAAATACTTAAATTAACGGCAACACCATTAACTGATTTTCATTGCCCTTTTCTTCTCGAATTATTGCAAACTAAAGATAAAATTCGTGAAAAACATAATATTAACTAAGAAAATAAAGAGAAGAATCATACCATTTCCATGACCCAACACCTGTGAGCATCAACATAACTCTTTTGTTTATCTTGTGCTTCCTTTAGCTTTTGTCTAATTTGTTTTACTTGTTCCTCCATCTCTTGAATTAATTTTGGCTCCGCTATCACCCGATCTTCTAACTTGTCCCAACTTAATGGTGTCTTGCAAAGTCTGCCGTACAATGCTTCAAATGGAGGCATTCCAATTGAACTGTGGTAACTGTTATTGTATGTAAATTCGAGTAAGGGGAAATACTTTTCCCAGTGTGTTTGCTGGTCCATAACATACATCCTCAACATATCTTATAGTACTTGGTTCACCCTTTCTGTTTGTCCATCAGTCTCAAGGTGATAAGCTGTACTTAAATTTACTTGAGTTCCTAAGGTTGATTGCACACAAGTCCAGAATCTTGAAGTGAATGGTGAATCTCTATCTGATATGATCTTTTTAGGTACTCTATGAAATCTGATAATTTAATTTATAAATACCCGAGCTATGTCAACATCTTCATAAGTATCTCTTATGGGGATGAAATTGTCACTTTTTGTTAATTTATCGACAACAACCAAAATGACTTTATGCCTCTGTGGAGTAAGAGGCAGCTCGACGATAAAATCCATGGAAATTGTCATAGGAATGTCGTGAGGTTGTAGAAGACTTGCTAGATGACAATGGCTAACCTTCACTTGTTGGCATTCGAGACATTTTGCAATGAATTGGACCAGTGTTACTTGGGAGTGGGAGCGAAAGCGGGAGCGAAAATGGGTGCGGGAGTGACATTTTCAAAAGCTTCCAGTTTGGGAGCGAATCCTAGAGCGATTTTTATATAATATATATATTTTTTATATTTTGTTAAAATTGGCAACTAGGGCCAAACTCCATGTGGGTCATCTTATTTATGGCAGCTGATATTTTTATTGGGTGCCTCTCATCGAGAGGTGTAGGATTGATCTAAACACCATCCAATTCCGATAAGTATTCATGGAGTTATGAATTTATTTATATTATAAGACAAATTGTCAAGTCAGCCAACAACTTGAGTAGGCTCAGAAGCCCAATAGTCGTGTCTATTCATCATCTACATTATAGTAGAAATTGGTGAGGACTTGAAGTCATATATGTGACACATTCTTGAGGTGATCTCCTCCTCTCCACGTCTTGGGTTTTTGGAGTAGGAGAGAGACACCAAGAGTAATACGCTGGCCTACAAGTCTTGGAGAAGAAGGTATTAAACGCAGTGGAGGAAAAGGTATTAAACGAAGCCCTAATTTACAGTCATGTGATGCCCTAATCCAACGCAGGTCATGAAGATCTATCCGCAATTATGAAACCACCGTCAACATCCCACACAGTCAATGAAGAACGCATACACATTCAAAAGCAATGCAGCTATCAAGAGCCGCAGTCATATATGGAGCTGCACTTAGCCGCAGTTACATATGGAAATGCAATTAGCTACAACTATATATATGCAGTCATATATGGAAATATGGAAATGCGGTCATATATGAAAACGTAGTTAGCCACAGTTATATATATGCAGTCATATATGGAAATTTGGAAATGCAGTGATATATGAAAATGCAGTTAGCCATAGTTATATATACGCAGTCATATATGGAAATATGGAAATGCAGTCATATATGAAAACGTAGTTAGCCACAATTATATATACGCAGTCATATATGGAAATATGGAAACGCAATCATATATGAAAACATAGTTAGTCGCAGTTATATATGGAGCCGCAATCATCTCCACATGAAGCTGAGGCCAAGGGTTTGACTGCACCTCGCTATAAGAACAATTATCAACTTGGGTGACAGTAGCCTCAACATGTAAGTAGATAAACATATCTTGGTGCTCTCACAATAGTGCATTCGCAGTCACAGTGAAGAAAAGGTTTACAGTGATACGGTGGCATACCTGTAGCAGCCCTAATATGATGGCATACATGTAGCAGCCCTAACACAATGGAACAACAATGATACGGTGGCATACATGTAGCAGCTCCAACACAATGAACCACAGTGATAGAACTCGGCATACTATCTCTGTAGAATCGTGTTGATGAAATAAGTTTCCATGATGCACAGTATTCAGATCTGTGTCTCAATCTGAATATCAGTACCATACATTTGCTCAACATATTAATATGCAGTCACCATGACAAGGATCATAAGCAGTAATGTTTCTGATGGTTATAGTCTCAACATAATGAGAATGATAAAGATGAACAGTCTTAGTTCATGATGATGAAAGATGCAGCGTAAATAGACATGTTAAGTAAGGAACAACATGATGATGCATGATGGGCACATTAACAAGGGCAGCATGATGATGAATGAAACAGTGTACATGATAAATAATGGGCAACATGATGATGAGAGCAGGAGCAACTCAGTCATCAAGGTTCAACACATGTGACAATACAACATGGTGTCACACAGTTATGTGCAGCAAATGGACGAAAGGCAACACTACTATAGGTGAAGCTGTCACCTTGGAGAATCAATTGAAACAGAATGTCTTCAACTGATCTCATCATTATAAGAGATGATCTATGCTCAGATCTAGATAAGTCATAGTGTTGACTTCTATTGTAAATGTACTATCTCTCTCTCTGCTGAACTTTGAAGAACATAAAAGAAGAATTGATCAAGGGTTTCCCCACATTGGAGTTTGTCCTTGGCTAGCGCCACATCTTATGTCCTCTTGTCTTGGCTTGTTTTCTGCGATTTATATTTATGTTCTATCTGCAGTTTACCTTAATGCTGATGTGATTGCTAACTGTGAAAATTTAAATAAATTGCTCTAGCATAGAACATACCTAAAATTAACATATTTATTATATTTTGATACATATATGTCAACAAAAACATGTAGAATGATGAATTAGATATAAAAAACATAAAAAAACATAGATTGATCATTGAACCATATAACAACAATCATCTAGAAGTTATAATCTTCATCAACCATGTCCACAAGTTAGTAACATACAACAGATTCATCAATCTTAAAGTTTCAACTTCAAGCTTTCAAAATTGAATATTCAATATATAACATTTATCATCATTGATCACCAAAGTTGTACTTGTAAGCTAAGTTTAACCATTACAACAAATAATATCTAACATGAAATGAAATGTTATAAAATGAAATGAAATGAAACAATTTTCACAAAGCATCATATTCATAATTCATTACCAATGAGTTATAATTGCCAACTTCAAACTTCAAAGTTCAAACTTAAATTGTCATATGTTATTTACAAAAAATATCATAATAAATATGAAAGAGTCAACAATTATGAAAACTACTAGAAACTAGAAAAGACAAGTAAATCTATTATCTATTACTTCATGTGGCCCTTGCCACGAGAAATGTCTAATTTCTGAGCAGGTCATGGTGGTCTTCTAGGAGTGTCCTCCCGTACAAACCCACGACCAGAACTAGAAGGCACATGCCCTCCATGTGAGAATGTACATGGAGGGGGCGACAACAAAGGAACAAGACTCGGAACTCAAGCACTGCTACTGGATGGTGGAGGTGGCATGGTTGTTGCTTCATCTTCCTCTCTCATAAGTTCCGCTTCCAATTCTTCAAGATGTATAGTGCCATCTTCCAAATTATCATCTTCTGGGTGGTTCTCCCAAATTTCATATGTTGGATCCTCATAAGCCCGATCACAATAATGACTCAACAACCTCAAGTTGTAGTGCACATAAACCAAGTTTTCTGTCCGATTTTCATTGAGTCTGTTTCTTCTCACATTATTTATGAAGTTGTAGGTGCTCCAACATCTCTCTGCAGAAAAAGTATTTACACCTCGTGAGAGAACTTTTTTGGCCAATTTTGGCAAAAGTCTCTAGCCTCCATATGCTTCCCACCATGTGAGAGCATCAAATCTGTCTTTATCTTCCATTGCATGGAAGAAACCAAACAAACCAGTGCAACTGATGTATCTGCCTAATTCAAGACGCAGACTAGCACATTCCTCCCTATCATGTATCAACTTGTCTAATGCTTGCAAATATCCTGTTGATACCTCTTCATCTATATGGGGTTTGACCCTAAACCCACCCCCTGGTGCAGGTTGGCCCAACCAAGATGCAGAGTAGTATTTTGGTGTAAGGATATACGCCAAGGCATGTAGTGGAACATTAAATTTATCTCACCGTGTACACACACAATTGTGAATCAGTGTATACAAGTTGGGATCATCTTTTTGAACAATATCTTTTATTTGCCCCAACATGGTATCCATCTACTCATACACCTCCCCAGTCACTGGTTTATCTGTATCTGCAAATTGAATTATGTGATAAACGGGCTTGGTGAATTCCAATACTTGTCTCACATGTGCCCAAAACATAAAATCAAGAGTCGTCCCCTCCAATTGTTCAAATCCTTGCCTGTCAGCTGCATTTGTAGCCCTTTCCTTTAATACCTACCAGTGTGGACTTAATACCATGCTAGCCAATGACTCTCTTACCTTCAAAAGGCGCTTGAAGGTGAGGTAATAGCTACCAAATCTAGTCTTTGCAACCTTCAACAACTCCAATCTTGAGTGAATGTGGAAAAGGCCATAGGTATTGCTATGATTTGTAATAAATTTTATCATTTCTTTGCCTCTCTTGTACAAATCACCAATCCATTTGTATTGTTGGTTTTTGTTCTCAACAATATCATGCATCAAAAGGTTCATTGTGTGAACCAAACACCCAAACCAAAATATGTCGGGGTATTTATCCTCAATAATTTCTCCCGCTAGCTTATAATTAGGAGCATTATCGGTGATGACTTGGATGACATTGTATGGCCCAATAAGGTCAATTGTTTCAATTAATGGTTCTGCAATGTTGATGTCGGTCTTGAACTTGTCTGAGTAATCATATGTTGAAAGAAAGATGGCACCACTAATAGACACAACAAGAACACTTATCAATGGCTTGCCTTCTACATTTGTCCATCTATTAGATTCAATGGACACCCCATGGTCAGTCCACGAATTTGTCATTCTACTAAAAGAATGTGATATTTTTGCTTTTTCATGATCAAGTCCAACGATTCTAGTCTTGTCATACCCAGGGCTCTTGTATCCTTCAGGGGCATCATTTATGGTAGAAACCATTTCATGCCAATAAGGTGAGCGAAGAACATTAAATGGTATCCCACATGCATAGGGAAACCTGTAAACTTTTGAATCCACATCATTCCTACACCCTTCATCAAGGAAATCTGATATGGTTCTATGCCTTAAATTTCGTGACCGTGTGCCTCCATATCCACTGCCATGGGAGGATGTTGAAAGAGTTCTTTGTGCATGTGATTGTGAGCTTGGTTCAAAGAAACCCTTTGATTTTTTAGATTTGTATTGGGCTTCCTCCTCTTCCCTTATGTATTTGGCTCTATTTGCTACTGGCACACCTGTAGAAGTTTTGATTCCTATTTGTTGATCTCCATCCCATGGCCTTTTTCTGTAGAGGTTCTTTTTGGCACGGGTGTATGAACCTGTGTAATTATTGTTGCAATGGGGGCAATGAAATTTAGTGGTTCCACCCCCTTTTCCTGCTTCAGGCCTATTAACATATTTCTACAATGGGGTTTGGTCTTGTTTAGTTTTTTGAGCCGACTCATGTTCACTCTCCTCCAACTCCTCCTCACCAAGATACTCCTCTCCGGGGTTTTAATCAAATCCACTATAACCTACTTCTTCATCCCCTTCTTCATTTTCAACTCTCCTTTTTCTACTCTCCAACACCATAACAACCAAAAAAGGAACCAAGAAAAAGAAAATGCCAAGAAATATAACCATGATGTTTGAAATTTGAAGTTTTGAATTTGCAAAAAAATGGAATGGAAAATAGAGAAAAAAAATTATTTATTTATTTAAGAATGAATATAAAAAAGAAATTGTTAGAATAGAATGTAGATCCTATCTCTTTGGCCTCCAATCTCCCCTTGCAAGCTCTTCAATCTCCCCTTGGATGCCTCTCCTTGCTCCTTGCTCTCTCTTGCTCTCTTTCTCTCTCACTCTCTCAAATGTAGAATGAAATGAATAATGAGGGAGAGGGTTTATTTATATTACCCCCTTCCCTCCCTCCCTCCCTTTTTTTCCACGTCGTCGGTTTTTTTTTCCTGGTCATCGCTTTTTCTTTTCTGTGCCGGCATCACTCACTATTGTCGGGAGCGATTTTTCCAACTTGGGAGCGGTCGGGAGCGATTGCTTCTCGACCGCTCCCGGAGCGATGGGAGAGACGCTCCCTAATTCGATTTGGCAAAAGGCAGGGAGCACAATTTTTTTTAGGGAGCGCGCTCCCGACCCACTCCCGAGTCGCTCCCGCCCGAAGCGCGGATTGGGAGTGGGATCGAGGGGGGGGAGCGCTCCCCCGCAACACTACTCTCAACTAGGGAGAATTCAACTTGTCAATATCTGACCATCGATCAATGTGTCATGTCTATCCTGTCATCATATCATGTCCCATCTCTGCTCAACTCTATCTGCTAAAACATTCTTGAATCTAAAGAAGAGGAATCATTAGGGAGCTAACGCTACCACCCTCTACATCGTCGGAGAGCATATCTCAATCTGAAACCACATCGGGAGTACATCTCAACCCAGAATCTCATGGGGGAGTTAAATATCTCTGACCTCATATCGAACAATAGGTAATATAGGAGATCACATCTCAACCCATCCTATTGCCTACCAATCTTCCCAATAATGACCCTCAAGAGTCATGTGGTAGAACACCTGCATCATAATCCGAGCTTGGGCTAGATACTCGACTTACCAAAAGGTAAGGATCACGCGCCCCAAGCCTCCTCAACCCGTTGGCTAGACAAAGAGGGACAATCCCAACAAGCCCGACTTGTGGGTATTGTTACTCACCATTTTGTGGGTGATATACCTAGGAGAACATTTTTCTCCAAGATGGTTCTCAGTTGGCAACCAGCAGCTCCTTGCAGCCACCAACTAGCTCGTTATGCCATTTCTCCGCCACTTGAGCTAGCCATGTGGGACCTAACCCATTTGTCATGATCATATGTTTGAATGTGGGCCTCTCAAACCTAAAGGTATGCCTTGTCATTTTGTAATTGAGTATTGTAGTTTTCTTATCATGGACACTTTTGGCCATGGATTAATGGAGGGATTCGGTAGAAAGAATGGGCTAGGTCTGTGCTCTCATCTTCTAGACCCCCTTTGGATATTAACCTTGGATTCTAGTCCTGTGGGATCTCTTTTAGTGACCATTTGGATTTAGGGATGGTATTTCACGGGAAACCCTGATTTTGGTTACGTGGTCCCACTCCTTCATCCACATATATTTCCCCCTTTCCACTTATTATAACCCCATTCATCATTTCTCCCACCCGGGTCCACATTCCTCCAATGGGTCCACATAGGGCTAGCTTTCCCTTTTCCCTTCCCACACCTTGGGTCAGGCCCGAAATGATGCCTCAAAAGTTGATGCAGCTAAAAAGAAAAGTAAAAGCATAATTGGCCACATTCAATAGGGAAATGTACCACAAAATGCAAAAAATGGCATGGACAAACACATTTAGCACGTGGGCAAAAGCCAATACATGAGCTCTACCCCATCATCATGGCTATCAACCTGGTTCCTACAGGTTCTATGAGCCTCCTTCATCATATAGGAACCCATGATTGTCCCAACCCCTGGTGGGAAATGAACCACCCTACCTTAAAAGGGGGTATCCACTACTATATCTCACACATCATGCTCTTACCCCTTGAGCCCTGAGTAGTTAATTGAAGAAAAATCATAAAAAGAAAAAAGCATATAAAGGTATATAAAGAAGGGTGAAAAAATCAATGCTCGGGCACCTCATGTACCACGATTTCTCCCTCTTATACATTATATACCCAAGTGTGGGCTTCCCTTCTACTAGCTACCCTTGTACCCCATCATGTGGTCCCGGGTTGCCCTTTCTCATTCCCTACTCCATTCACCTCTTTATCACATGCCACCACCTTTTAAAGGATGTACATTAGACATATTATCCCCTTTAAAAGTAGAGACCAGCTAATGGGATATTTGGTTAACCTCATTTGGAGTTTGGAGACATTAGCACATGCCAAAGCCCATTATGGAAGGGCAGACCATTATGAAGTCCCCACCTATGGTCCATGGTTTGTAAGCTCTTTTATTCAATTTCCTTTATGACTTGTTATACTGGAAGACTATGGGATTATGCAGGATTGCAGGTGGTCTCGATCTTGGGTTTGGTCTCCCTATAGGGGGTCTTAACCATCCAGAGGGCTACATTGGCATATGTAGGGTGTGTCTTGAGAGCCATGGGCCTCGACAACAATAAGCAAAACTCCATGGATCCCCAAATATGTTCAGATATTGCTCAAGATTCACCTATTGGATGAGGAAGATGCATCTGGTTCACCTTTGCCTAGCCAACCCCATAGATGTACCTTTCACTTGACAACTGACCCAGGACTTGTAGGATGATGTGGCATCACCTTCACCATCATTTGAGCCCTTATAGATTGTCTACAAGCATCTTCAACTTACTTGGAGACCCATGAAGTCACTTGTGTGCCCTCACATCCATTAGGAGCACCACATGTTTATTATGTGGAGAACAAGGGGCCAACCCCTTGTCTATTACTTTTGGAAGTCCAACTCATCATTTTGGCATTTATGGACTTCAAGAGGCCTCTTAGAGAGCCCAAGGACATGCATTATTGATCATACGACCTCTTGGGAGGCTTATTGTTTTATTTGTGAGCTAGTTTGGTCGGCTTGTCACCAATAGATAGTTATTTGCACATTATTTTAGATTATGAGCTAATGTAGGCTCAAATTAGGTAATTCGAACTCATAATGAGTATATAAATAGGAGAGACATGAATTCATTTCTATCATCACTCTGGATTGGATCATTCTTCTCTTTAGAGAATTTCACACTTTTTATGGGAGGATGAATTGGAGCATGGATGAATTTTGATGTTTGGATTGGAGTATTTTATCTTGGAGCTTCTTTATTGTCAAATTGTTGATGGTTGGATATGTTCTATTACATTTAAGTACACACATTTAATGCTATTATTGTTTTACTTTTTGTCATATGCATTGAATGAAATTTTTGCTATACTAAGGCTAATTGTTGTATTGCATAATTGTGAAATTGTGGAATTATTGTTTCTATATAGCATCTCTCAATGTATGGGCCATGTATGTGAATGAAATCTCCTAGGGATAATTCTACCAGTGAATTTATCTTGATAAGCCATTTCTTTTTGCAAAGCGAAGTATAAAAGCTTTGAGGTCACTTCTCCTTGCTCTAAAGGCCAAGGGCAGTAGTCCTTAAGGCCTTCTTGACCGAAATATGAAGTCCTTTCTCATCATTATCCTAGACTCCATTCTCTCCAAGGGATTAGGAACTAGTCTACCATTAGGTGATCACCCAAAGAACATTTTCTCCACCTCTTCCCTTTCTCTTTTAGGTCTAGCCAAGTTGGGTCACCTAGAGCCTCATTTTCCCAACGAAATAGCCATAGAAAAAGTTTGATCACCTAGCCTCTACTGCGTCGGTGTGTCCTCAAGGTCTCCTCCAAATTTGAAGCCATTCTGACGGTGGAGCTGATCTACATATCTCTCCTGCCTATCTTGTGTTGCTTTCAAATTCTTCTTGATTACCTACATTTCTCGTTCCATGTTTACCAACATGTATGGTTCAATTAACACCCTATTAACTGGATCACTCCAACTGATGGGAGTATTTCAACTTCTCCCATACCATGCCTCAAATAGACTCATATTCAAAGACTTCTGATACCTATTGTTGTAAGAGAACTCTACCAATGGAAGATACTCTTCCCACTTTCGTTGTTGATGCATCATGTACATCCTTTAACATGTCCTCCAATGTCTTGTTGACCCTCTCAGTCTGTCCATCTGTCTACGGATGATAAGCTGTACTGAAAGCCAACTCTGTGCCCAAACCTGCAAACATCTCCTTCCAAAATTTGGAAGTGAAATTCACATCCATGTTTGACACAATCTTCTTTGGGACACCGTGCAACCTAACCACATCTCTAATGAATACCTATGCTACATCGCTAGCTAAGAATGTAGACTTCACTGGAATGAAGTGCACAACCTTTGTCAACCTATCCACCACAACCATGATGGAATCATGCTGTCTCTCTGTCTTCATAAAAACTATGATAAAGTCCATGGAAACTACCTCCCATTTCCACTTTGGAATCACAATAGATAACCCTGTTGGACATTGGATAAACCAACATTGCTCGTGTGTTTCGCAACATGGACTAACTGCCTCTTGTGGATCCTTATCTCTGGCGATGTGATCGTTGACTAAGACCTGCGGTTTTCAGTATAACAAAAATCATGATTCATAACAAGTGGTATCAAAGCATAGGTCACGAGTTTGATACACACCTAGCTCACGTTGGGGGGAGATTGTTGGATATTGGATAAACCAACGCTCCCCGTGTGTTTCGCGACATGGACTAATAGCCTTTCGTGGATCCTTATCTCTAGCGATGTGATCGTTGACTAACACCTGCAGGTTTTGGTATAACGACAATTGTGATTCCCAATAAACCCAAGCCCTAGCTCTGAGATCAAACTTTGCCATGGTATTCCCTAGGCTAGCACTCATAGGATCAATTTGACACTTTTAAATGGAAATTTTTGCTTTTATCCTTTCGCCTTTCTTGTCTGGGTTAAGGACATCATTGGTTGATAGATTCTCTCTCTTTAACCTGGCTAGCTTCACTTGGTCCCATGTGGTCCCATACCTTTGAAAAGTCAATTCTTCAAGAACCATTCGGGAAGTCAAGTTTAATAAGGATTTTAGGATTGAGAAAATCCTTTACAAGGCATATTCCTCTAACATAACCCTCAAATCCTCCCCTCCTTATCCTATAAATCTTTGTACCTTGCTTAAAGAGCAAGTAAGCTCCATTATTTACCCCCTTCTAGGAAAAGGATGATCAAGGTCACTTCACATCTATTTGTTGATTCATCCTTAACAAGTGACTTCCATATACCGGGTCTCCTCCCATCGGTGAAAGTCCGTAAAGAGTAGGGAGACTTAGCTGAGGTGACAATGGGCTAAGTCTCCGTTGTTGCCCAGGCCCCCTACTAGTTTGTGCGATAACAAGTATGATGCCAACTAGGGTATACTCTGCAAAGACCAAGATAGGGGAGCAATATCTCCAACGCTATGGGTAACAGATAAGGATGATATACCCTATTGTCCAGAGATCCCTCAACCCCAGGAGACCTCCATCTCAATTCCTCACCTTGGGAACTCAAACAGGGGGGGAGAGTTGGCTTAGTGTCCTCGATTAGCGATGCCCTTTATCAGGATGGGTCATATCCATCAGTCCAAGCTGCTCTCTGATGACCAAGAACTTCCCTTTTGGCAAAGCCTTGATGAGAATATCTACAATCTACTCATTTGTCGATATGTGATGGAGTCTAATGGCTCCTCTCTACACCATGTCTTGAATGAAGTGATATCAAATCTCTATGTGCTTGGACTTGTCATGAAATAAGTGATTCTCTGCCAGACGGATCCCACTCCTGTTGTCCTAATATATCAATGTAGTGTCTAGGACCTGCTCAAATAGCTCTCCAAAGAGCTTCCTCGACCAAATTGCTTCGTAGATAGCCATGCTAGCAACAATATATTCTGCCTCGGTGGTACTCAATGCTACGAACTTCTTCTTCCTACTCATCCAAGACATCATGATAGATCCAAGGCTAAAACAACATCCAGGCGTACTCTTCTCGTCGACAATGTTTCCTAGTGTATCCATGAAGTCGAACATCTCTGGCGGGATATCTCAAACCAAGTGTGATCATCCCATGCAAATATCTCAAAATGTGTTTGGCAGTCATCCAATGTGCATGGAAAGGCTCAGTCATGAATTGACTCAATGTATTTACTGAATAGCATATGTTCGGACGGATATTCACTAGGAACATCAGAGCCCCAATCAACTATCTATAGTTAGATGGATTTGGCAAATCAGGTCCTGTAGCTTCTCCACGTAACTTCTTGAAGTTCATTTCCATTAGTGTGGGTAGCAACTTGCATTTTGTCATTCCAAATATTTCCAACAACTTCACAACATATTTTCCTTGTGAGAGGAAAATCTCACTAGGCCTTTGCCACACCTCAAGGCATGGAAAGTAGTGCATGATTCCAAGGTCCTTCATTTCGAATTGAGAGGCTAGCTCCCTCGTACACTTGATCATTAGGGGCTCACTACCTGTCAAGAATATATCGTCAACATATAAAACCAAAACCAATGGCATACCTTGGACTATCTTGAAGTAGAGGTTGGGATCGACAATGCTTCTTGTGAATCCCAACTTCACCAAATAACTGTCTATGCAGGCGTACCATGCTCTGGGGGCTTTCTTTAAATCATACAATGCCGCCTTCAACTTGCAAACATGTGTCTTTCGATCCTATACTTCAAATCCCTGTGGTTGCTCAATGTACACTTCTTCTTGTAACATGGCGTGAAGGAATGCAGTCTTCACGTCCATCTGATGAAGGGTCCATCCTTGACTTGCGACAAGGGAAACTATCGAACAAATGGTTGTATATCAAGCCATAGGTGCAAATATATCCTCATAATCTTCTCCCTCTTTCTGGGAGAATCCTTGAGCCACCAAGATTGCCTTGTATTTCTCAATGCTACCATCAACCTCATGCTTGATCTTGAATAGCCACTTTGAAGACACCACAAATTTCCCTTTCAGTCTCGGCGCAATATCCCATACGCCATTCTTCATAATCGATTCATATTCTTTGGCCATAACATCTTTCCAAACTTGTTCTTTTACGACTACTTAGAATGTGGGAGACTCAACTTGAGTCATAGTGATCATCGTTGCAACATATCCCTGGTACCTGCATGACTTCTTCCTTTCTCTAAATGATTTTTGAACGGAGCTTGTCTCCCATCACCCTGTAATGTGTCTTGTTAGAGCTCCAGGAAACTCTCCTAGGTTGTAGCTCGGAGATGCCTGGTAACATATATTCTTCAATATTGTTCTCGAAACTATTGGAATGGATGAAGGTTTGGATCAAGCCAGATAATCGCTTCAACTCTGTTTTACTCCAGACATGCATGAACACCCTCAGCTTGACAAGGCTTTAGACCACTAATGCTCAATACTTATAGATTCAAAGGGTAGATGGAGAATACTAACTGTACTAGCTGATGCATACATGAATGTCTAGCTACAGGAAGTAAATGAAACTTGCAAATCTAATTTATCAACACAGAAATAAGATGACAGTTATCTGGCATTAGACAGAAAAGAAACATGAATAACTTATTCAATTGCAAATCCAATTTATTAATGCAGAGATAAGATGACAGTTATCTAGCATTAGACACATAGGAAATCATGAATAGACTTATCCAAGTGCAAGCTTAGAACAGAAGAGACATGGACATTGAACATGTAATAGTAAAAGAAGTTTGTATTACTGGAATGAAGATGAGAAGCTGCAAGGAATAGAGTAACTACAATCTCCAGAAGTTGAACCATTGTTGTTTCCTATTTTGGGCCATTTATGAGACATTTACAATGCTCTGGGGCTTTCTGAGATCTCCAGCTGTCCTAACTCGTCACCTCTGGCTTTAACTGCCTGATTACATATCTCAACAGACAATGACACTGGTCCCCTTCCATAACCAAAGTAGTAACCATCTCTGGCACCGCATTGCATTGTCAAGTTGCTAGCTCGTGCAGATAATGTCTATCACTGTTTTTGGTAGTGGGCGGCCTCGTGCTGGTGTCTTTTTCTCTTCTCGACCTTGCATTCCTTTATTTGGCTTAACTGTCCCACTGTCATAAAGGCTGGCAGAGCTAATGGCTCTCCTCCTCGGGCAATTGATAGGGAGTGGCTGATGAGAAGTGGCGAGCAGGTGTGTATGGGCTGTTGGGTGTACCAAATCAAATGAACAGAGTAATGGCTGGGTGGCGGAGGACAAGTTAGGGTGGCTGTGGACGAGGGTCGTCGGATTGGTGGAATCAACAGTGGCGATTGATCATTAAAAGCATGGAGTCGTGGCGAGGGGCGGACCAGATCAAGGCCGTTGGATCGCCTACGGGCATATCGGACATTTATCGGGCGGAGGAGATACGTGGTGGTTAACAGCCGTGAGTGGGTTTGGAGGCGGAAGTGGTTTCCATCGGGCGGGGATCAGGCGGTAAGAGGAAATTGTCAGAACCCCACTGATGCCACTCAGCGATTGACACGTAGCAGCGGAGAGAGAAAAACCGCCTTTATCGGGCGGCTATTCCTCTCGCTAGTTGCCCGTGCGATATGAGTGACAACCGTTAGATCTAGTGGGAGTGATCTAATGGTAAAGATCGATCGAGCATGATTGTTGGTCGAGGGAAACGTGGGCCGTCAGATTGGCAGGGGGAATCGACAGCAGAGGGACACAGAGGTATGGCATGTCCTCGAGAAATGTGCGGAGGGCGCGTATGGGCGGAAAGGTAAGGTTTTCTGGGTTTTTTTGGGTTAATTTACTTAAGGCTAAGGCTAAAGAGGGTTTCGTTATGATGTGAGGGTCGGGTTAGAATATGAGCGAAGTAGAATGTAAGTAGAAGAGTGAGGAAAGTGGGGTGATGGCCCATGTGGGGACCTCTCCACGACAGCAAAGTAGACCATCTCCTTCCTTTAGCCTTCAAAATGGCAGCGCTGCACCTCAGGGCTAACACTGGCTCCTTCTAGGGATGAAAGCCTCCCTGTGAGGTTTCAAGAACTGTAGACCACTGCCTTTCCAGTAAAACCAAAATCAAATCTCCCTCCTAGTGTTCCATTGGGCATGGAGTCTATTTTGCAAAAATAAAAACTGAAAAAACATATTTACAATACTCAGGCTTTAAAGCCTTAAATGAAATAAAGTTTCAAAAACTGCCCATTGATTGGGCTACCAAAAACATCTTCCCCCTCCAGACTGTGCAGAATGAAAGTATTGTTCCTCTGGTCCTGAGCAATGACAAACGGACCTGTCCATAAGGAGTCAAACTTACCATGATTACCTTTCTTTTCTTTAAATGCATCCCATTTGAGAACCCAGTCGCCAACCTGGAAACTGTCCACTTTTGCCTTTTTGTCAAAGGTTTCTTTGATTTTCTGCTGATGAGCTTTTGACTTCTCACCCAGCTGCTCTTTGATCCTGTAATTTAACCAAGTTATTCATCCTCCTTACCATGTCATTCTCTTCATCTTGGTCTTCTTCCAGGAATTTGGCCACAGGGAGAATCAACTGGATAGAAAAAATAGCATCAGTGCCATAAACCAGCTTGAATGGAGAATTTCCTATGGACCTTTTGTTGGTAACCTGGTCAGCCCATAGTGCAAACTTCAACTTGGAATCCCAACTCTTTTTGTTGTCTTCCAACCGCTTTTTGATTATCCTCACAAGACTCTTGTTAGATGATTCTGCCGGGCCATTGCATTGAGGATAATATGAGGTAGAATGCCCATGGATTCACACGTGTCTACCAATTCTTTCGCCCTGAAAGTTGTTGCATTATCAATGACTAGTTTGGTTGGGCAACCAAATCTAGTGAAAATATTCTCGTTCAAAAACTTTATGACAACCTGGTGATTAGCATTCTTAGTGGGTATACCCTCAATCCATTTGGTGAAATAATCCATGGCTACCAAGATGCATTTATGCTGACCACTGGAATGTGGATTAATCTCACCTATAAAGTCCAAGCCCCACTGTTGGAGGGGACCATTGACATGTACTGGCTTCAAAGGCAGAGATTTGAGCTGTTGTCTTCTTGCAAACCTCTGACATTTGTCACAAGATTTCACAAAAGAAAATACATCAGAGAACAAAGTAGGCAAATAATACCCAGCTCTCAGGATCTTGTGGGCTATGGTTTTCCAATAATGATGCCCTCCACAGATGCTAGAGTGGAATTGGTGCATGACTTCCACAGATTGTCCTTTATCTAGACATCTCAAGAGGATTCCTGATGGGTCTTTCCAATAAAGCAGATTTTTATTAATGTAGAATTTCGCTGATCTGAGCTTAATGGCTCGGGCTGACTTAAGCTAAACCATGGAGGGAGTTCTAGCTTCTGCAACAAATGAACTATGCTAGAATACCATTCACAGGTGATTAGATTTTCAGCCAAAGACTGATTCTGCTCTTGCTCTTCTGCTCCTTCCTCTTTCTGCTCACCACCTAAAATTGACCCATGCAATTTATGTCCAACAAACTACAATTTTCCTTAGCCATGAGCTTAGCCAAGCCCTGGCCTTTGACCAGCTTGGTGGGCTTCACCTCTATGTTGAACTCTATGAACTTTGTGATCCATTTAGCTCTCTTTCCATCAACATCTGGTTGAGTTAGGATCAATGTTGCAGGAAGCGTCCCCCCCTAGCGGTTCTAAGGCCCGAAGCGCGTCCCGTGTGGATGCATCCAGGAAGCGTCCCAGGAAGCACGCTTCCAAAATTCGAAAGCGCGCTTTCGCCTGTTTTGGACGCTTCCGCCTGTTTGGGATGTTTATTTAGAGTATAAATGCAAAAAAATATAAAAAGCATATATATATATATATAGCAGACGCTTCGCTTCATAAATTTTTGGAAAATGACACTTCCACGTCCGCGCTTCCAAAAAAACGTCCCCACTTCGTGCAACATTGGTTAGGATATCTTTTATTGTGGCTAAAGGTACATATGCAATCACTTTGGAACGCAGAATATAAATTCTGAAGGCCTTCAAAGATTTTATGAGAGTATAAGCTTGCTTTTCAATAAGGTCATACCTTAGTTCAGCATCCCTCAGAGTTTCGTTGAAAAAGGCCACAGGGTGCTCTATACCTTCATCATTTTTCTGCAAAAGAACTGCTGCAAGTGTATCATAAGAGGCAAAAGAGAAGATATAAAACTCCTTGGTGTAATCTGGACTGATTAGAGTGGGAGCTTCCATAATAGCTTGTTTAATGGCTTCAAAAGAGCTTCTTGCAGCATCTGCCCATTTTATTTCTGACCCTTTCCTCAGCATGGAAGTGATGTGCTTCACTAACTCTGAAAAGTTTGGAATGAACCTCTTTACAAAGTTAATCTTACCCAGGAAAGATTGAATATCCCTTTTTGACCTTGGGATGGACAATGTCTGAATTGCTTGAACTCTGGCTGGATCAATCTTCACACCTTTAGCAGAAACAATATGTCCCAGAAGTTTGCCTTCCTCTAGAACAAACTGTGATTTCTTTGGGTTCACAAAATTTCCAAATTGTCTGCACTTTAGGAACATCTTATTCAAGTGTTGTAAATGGTCCTCGTGACTGCTAGAAAAAACTGTTATGTCATCAAGGTAAATAAGGACAAACTTGTCCTTCTTTCCCACAAAGGCTATGTCCATGGCCCTCTGAAAAGTAGCCCCAACATTCATCAATCCAAAAGGCATCTTGGAGTAAATGAAAGTGCCCCAAGGAGTAGTGAAGGCAGTCTTTTCCTGATCTTCTGGGTGCACAACAATCTGATTGTAACCTGAAAATCCATCTAAGAAAGACATGACTCTAGCCCCTGAAACTTTTTGCAGCAAATGCTCCATCTTAGGCAGGGGGTAGTTGTCCTTTCTAGAGCATTTGTTCAGATTCCTGAAGTCAACATAAAGCGTGATATCCCCATTCTTCTTTCTGACTAGCACCAGGTTAGCTATCCACTTTGAATACCTTAGGGGAACTATGATCTTGGCATACAACAATTTCTTAATTTCCTTTTCAATCAAAGGTAGTAAGAGAGGGCTGATGGGTCTTAACTTCTGCTTAAAAGGGATGGTGTCCTTCTCCAGTGGGATCTTATGCTGGATGATGTTTGTGTCATAGGTCTTAAGATCACTATACTCCCAAGCAAAGATTTATGTATTTTGGATGATCTGGGCTCCCTATATTATGTCTGTGAACTGCAAACTCATTTTCTTTTTTGGCAGGCCTATAAGGTACATCATTATGATCAAAAAACTTTTCTAGGGGCACCAATCCTTTGGGTATATGGTTACTAGGTAGCTCGACAATGTTATCCTGGCCAATCTTGTTCTTTAGCTCGGACTGGTTGCATTCTTCAATGGTTTCGTTTTCTTGGTCAATGTGCATTTCAGAAAATTCATCAATGACTTGTAAAAACCTATTAATCTCATCATCACCTTCGAAAACTTTCCAATATTTGACATTGTCAGGCAGAGATGGTCTATATTTCACTTGAACTTTATAAGTCAATTTAGCAGGCAAAGGAGGGATAAATGTGCTAGCAGACACAGCAAGGGAATCAACAAGTTGGTTCTTCATTCTAGGGATGTAAGAAATACTGAAACCACTAAAAGAACCCTTGAGCTTCCATACCTCATCTCTGTGTGCTTTCAGCCTTGGATGCTTTACTTGGAAAGTTTTGTTCATCTGTTGAATGATAAGGTCTGCATCTCCAAACACCTTTAGACCTTTGATGCCCATTTCTTTAGCAACGTTTAAGCCCAATATCAAAACCTCGTACTCTGCTATGTTATTGGCGACCCGAAAAGCTAACTTGAAAGATAAATGGATGCATTCTTGTGTGGGGGATACAAGGACTACACCTTCCCTTGCAACTTCCTTAGAGCAAGCTCCATCAAAGAACATGTCCCAAATTTGTGGGCCTTCTTCTTTTGTGATCTGGAAAACTAGTTCCTTAAGCTGCATGGAGGCCAACTGGGATTCTTCAATTTGAAGAATACAAGCCCCAAAAACAGTGTCAACAACATATAGGGATGATTAGTGGGATTCTTCTCATCACTGATGATATAGGTCAACTGAGCTTCTTTGTGTAATCTCCTACTCTCACCTCCAAAAACTGGGACATTAGCATAGTACAGATCATTTTGCAATGTTCCACCTAGTCTCTTGATCCAACCTCTGGAAAGCAACATGCCAAACTTGGGGGGCACATCTGTTACCACAATATCCATCATCATTCTCTTCATAGGCAGCTGAAACAAGGTGATGGCTAGGGCTTTGATTAATCCCAAACATTTCACTTTTCTAGAGTCAAAAGAAAACAGGTCATGATAAGGCTTGGTAATGTCAAGACCCAACTCATCCATGACAACCTTGAGCATTAGATTGTGGTTGGCTCCTGTGTCCAAAAGGCAGTTGTGAAGGATTTTGTCATGAATAGTTAAAGAGACATAGAATGATGGGGAGCTGTCATCATAATTTTCTATCATTGGGATGGGAACAACAGTTGGTTTGTCATCTTGCAGGTTTACATAGTCAGTGGAGGCTTGGATGGCATTGGGCTCTAGGGCCTCTAGGATAGATCTCTTGAAGGACTCATTCTTCACTAGTTCAACCAGAGGTATAGGTATCCTTAGCTTCTGAATTTCTGATTGAAAGCTGAAAGGAGAAGGAGACTTATCAAGGCCTCTTACCTTGTGAGTTGGAGCTTTTAGGATGATAGGATCAGCTGCTGGTCGCTTTTGCTTATTAGCTTGTTCTTTTGCAGGGACAACAACTCTTTGAGCAGGGGTTTCCTTTGCATTATTCATCTTCGACCTCAGGTTATATCTTTGCTGTTCTTCAGTTTGTAGAACAACCTTCCCAACCCACTCTTGGTTGATTTGGTCATTGAATAATGACTTTTCATAGGCTGCTAAGGTTAGAAAGGAGGTGCTGCCATTGTCTTCCATACAATGGATCTCATCATCTTCTTCAAACTGCTCCCCTTCCATGACTACATTCTTGAAAGGGGTCTTCACCTTTTGGTCTTCATTGGCATCTTTGCTTCTTTGTAGAATCTGCAATTGCTCATTAGCCCTTCTATATGGATTTGGATTTCTAAGAGCAAAGGTATTAGGGACTCTTCCTTTTCCCAGGTGCTGCTCCACCTTTAACTTGGAGATTTCAGAAGCTAATGACTCTATCATCTTGGTCATTTTATCTATCTTGGGGTCTGAAGATGATGAAGATTCGCCTCTATGTCTCCTTCTATCAACACTACCTCTGAGCTTCTCTGCAGCCATGATGTTTGATTCTACTTCCAAGGCTGCATCCTGTATATCAGCCAAAGTAGCACATCGCCTCTCCCTCAACAGTAAGTAGAAGTCAGAGTCAAAAGCATTGGCATAGGTGAGTTTAGCAGAGGTAGTGGTGGGTTTTACTTCAGCTGGTATCTTGCTGTACATTTGGTTAAATCTCTTATTAAAATCAGACAACAACTCACCATTTTCCCTCTTTAAGTTACCAAACTCAGTGTGGTAGTAGAGTAGATCCTTCTTATCCCCCCAATGCTTTAGAAATGCATCATCTAAAGCATCAATATCTGCTATAGACCTTGGGGTCAATTCTCTGAACCATTTTCTAGCCTCTCCATCTAGGCTTTGGACAAAGACTCTCATCCAAACATCATCTTCGCTAATGTCCAGGTTATCAACATAGCTATAGAATGAGTCAAGATGTTCTTCAGCTGTAACACCTTCAGTCCCAGTGAACTTAGGCATATACTTCTGATATTATCCAGTAGGCATGGCATTCAACGGGGTGGGCAGTACTAAAGGTCCATACCTAGCAACTATGTTCCTTTCCATTTTGGTAGGTGCTTGTAGACCTGCCATAGCTATGGTGGCTATAAAAGTACTGGAAGTCTGAATGACAGATGGTTGAGGAGTGACTGATAGGACTAAAGGGGTATGATGAATAAGAGGTGAGGTTTCCTTTGGGCTTACAACAAAAGGAGAACCTAAGGAATAAGGAGCTTTATGAATCTCTGAGATTTTTTCTTCACTACTAGTGTTAGATGCTATACTCTCAACATGTATTTGTTCTATTATAGGGCTTTCTTGAAGAGATATAGAAGATTGTTTAGATTTACCTGAACCTGATGCTCTTTTCAGCAATACCTTTTCTTCTTTGATGATTTTTTCAGGGTCAGGCACTAGATTAACTTGTGGCTTCTGAGGATTTCTCCGAGTATGCCTCCCGAATTGAGCCAGAACTATGAAGTGTAGTCGCCAAGAGGTTCGGCCTCCAATAGAGTCACCAGATAGATGATTACAACCAAAGTAGTGTCCAGACTTTGTCTATCATCAAAGCTGGATCTGTGTCGTCTCCCAGGGAAGCTGAGCTTCAGTCTCCTCTCCCCGGCAATGACGCCAATTATGTTAGAGCTCCAGGAAATTCTCCTAGGTTGTAGCTCGGAGATGCCTGGTAACATATAATCTTCAATATTGTCCTCGGAACCATTGGAATGGATGAAGGTTTGGATCAAGCCAGATAATCGCTTCAACTTCGTTTTACTCTAGACATGCATGAACACCCTCAGCGTGACAAGGCTTTAGACCAGTAATGCTCAATAGTTATAGATTCAAAGGGTAGATGGAGAATATTGACTGTACTAGTAGATACATACATGAACATATATGAATGTCTAGCTACAGGTAGTAAATGAAACTTGCAAATCTAATTTATCAACATAGAGATAAGATGACAGCTATCTGGCATTAGACAGAAAAGAAACATGAATAACCTATTCAATTGCAAATCCAATTTATCAATGCAAAGATAAGGTGACAGTGATCTGGCATTAGACACGGAGGAAATCATGAATAGACTTATCCAAGTGCAAGCTTAGAACAAAAGAGACATGGACATTGAACATGTAACAACAAAATAAGCTTGTATTACTGGAATGAAGATGAGAAGCTGCAAGGAATAGAGTATCTACAATCTCCAGAAGTTGAACCATTGTTTTTTCTTATTTTGGGCCATTTATAAGACATTTACAATGCTCTAGGGCTTTCTGAGACCTCCAGCTGTCCTAACCCGTTACCTCTGGCTTTAACTGCCTGATTACATATCTCAACAAACAATGAGGACACAGGTCTCCTTCCATAACCAAAGCAGTAACCATCTTTGGTACCGCGCTGCATTCTCAGGTTGCTGGCTCATGCAGATAATGTCTATAACTGTTTCTGGTAGTGGGTGGCCTTGTGTTGGTGTCTTTTTCTCTTCTCGGACCTGCATTCCTTTATTTGGCTTAACTGTCCCACTGTCATAAAGGCTGGTAGAGCCAATGGATCTCCTCCTCAAGCAACTAACAAGAAGTGGTTGATGAGAAGTGGCAAGCAGGTGTGTATGGGCCATTGGGTGTACCAAATCGGACGAACAGAGTAATGGCAAGTGGTGGAGGACAAGTTAGGGTGGCTGTGGACGAGAGTTGTCAGATTGGTGGAATCAATGGTGGCGATTGATCATCAGAAGCATGGAGTCGTGGTGAGGGGCGGACTAGATCAGGGTCGTTGGATCGCCTACAGGCAAATCAGACGATTATCGGGCAGAGGAGATACGTGGTGGTTAATAGCTGTGGGCGGTTTTGGAGGGGGAAGCAGTTTCCATCTGGTGGGGATCAGGAGGTAAGCGGAAATTGTTAGAACCCCTCCGATGCCACTCAACAATTAACACGTAGCGGCGGAGGAGAGAGAAAAACCACCTTTATTGGGGGGCTATTCCTCTCGCTAGTTTCCCGTGCAATATAAGTGACAGTCGTTAGATCTGGTGGGAGTGATCTAACGGTGATGATCGATCGAGCATGTCTTGTTGGTCGGGAGAAATGTAGGCCGTCAAATTGGCGAGGGGAATTGATGGTGAAGGGACATGGAGGTACAACATGTCCTCGAGAAATGTGCGGAGGGCGCGTATGGGCAAAAAGGTAAGGATTTTTGGGTTTTCTTGGGTTAATTTACTTAAGGCTAAGGCGAAAGAGGGTTTCGTTATGATGTGAGTGTCGGGTTAGAATATGAGCGAAGTAGAATGTAAGTAGAAGAGTGAGGAAAGTGGGGTGATGGCCCGTGCGGGGACCTCTCCAGGACAACAAAGTAGACCATCTCCTTCATTTAGCCTTCAAAATGGTAGCGCTGCACCTTAGGGCTAACATGTCTCGAAGCCAAAGTGGCTTCTTCCTTGTGAGAGGATCACATGGAGGAGGATCTAAGGGATCTATGGGCTCCATGTGATCATCAACAACATATATCTCAGATTCGGGCACGAAAGGGCCATCTAAAATATCCATTTCATCATTCTTCTCAGGAGGACGAGGTGGAGGAAGGTCCCTTGCTTTTCCAAGGGCAACATCTTCATTGAATGTGACATCCCTGCTAATTTCAACCTTCCTTTGACCAGAAATATATATTCTAAATGCTTTAGAATTTTCACAATATCCAACAAATGTACATTTTCTTCCATTGGCCTCCAACTTGTTTCTTTTGTCCTTTGGCACATGAAAGTATACGGGGCAACCAAAGATACAAAGATGACCAACATCGGGCTTGACACCTATGAATACTTCTTCAGGGGTCTTGTTGTCCAATGCTTGATGAGGTACCCTGTTTTGAACATATACAACGACATTTGTTGCTTCTCCCCAAAGGAACTTCGAAAACTTTTGATCACGGAGCATGGCAGGGCAACTTCTATAATGGACCTATTCTTTCTTTCAACCACTCCATTTTGTTCGAGAGTATAGGGCACAATTGTATCTTTTTTGATACCTTCCTTCTTGCAAAAATCAATGAACTCCTTTGATCTATACTCTCCACCATTGTTAAACTTGAATATTTTGAATTTCTTCCCTGTTTGATTTTCAATCAAAGCTTTGAACTCTAACATTTTGAAGGCTTCATCCTTGTGCTTCAAATAATATATCCATGTCTTTCTTAAGAAGTCATCAATGAAGGTGATATAGTAGAGATGGCCACCAATAGAATGCATGGGCATTGGACCACATATATCGGAATGAATGAGATGGAGGATGTCATTTGTCTTGCTCTCACTAGAGGGGAATGGTCCCCTTGTCTTCTTTCCATTGGCACAACTTGGACATTGGACATACTCCATCATGATGGGCTTGAACCTTGCAAATCATTGAGACTAATTTCTCCAACTGAGGAAGAGCATCATAATGTAGATGGGCCAATGTTCAATGCCATAGCTCGCTTAGATGATTAGTATCATGAACCAATGCTAGGAGAGGTCTTCCGGTAACCCTGTAGAGTCCTTCATATCTTGATCCCAATGTGAATGCATCTCTCATAAGTAATCCAACAGGAAAAATAAGAACCTTTCCCTTGATGAAGGCAACCCTCATCCCTTTGTCTTCCAAAGCAGATATTGATACCAAATTCCTCTTCAATCCCGACACATACATCAGATCATGAGGAAAAATAGATTCCCTGGAATTCAAATGAAATTTGACGGACCCAAAACCTTTAATGGGATGAGTGGAGTTGTCTCCAAGGATAATTTTCAAATTTGACTCCCTCTTTACCAAATTAGAGAGAATTGCCTTCTAACCAGAGAAGTTGATGAGTGGCCCCACTATCAGCCAACCAACTATCCCACGAATCCAAACGAGATGTATTAGTAAGGGCAGGAATAAGAATATATTCAGATTGATTTCCAACATTACTTTCATACCTGGAGAATCTTGACTTGTTTTGTGGATGATGATCTTCTTCACGATCACTTGGAGCATCTCTTCTTCTTTTCATCTCTTCCATTGCGATCATTTCTTCGATCAACTCTCCTTCTTTGATCATTGAACATGTTGTTTCTTCTAGTATTATAGCATGGTCCATTGTTCTTCTCATGGCCATCTCAATCATAGCGGCCTTTCTTATGACAATTGTAACATTCAATGTGCAATAATTCCTTCTTTCTGTTTAGATTTCGAGGAGGAGGCTTTCTTGAATTTGATGGACCTCCTTTTCCTTTCTTCTTCTTCTTGTCATGAGTGATGAATGCAGCGGGCCCTCCTTCTTCATGCTTTTGAATCCTTCCTCTTGATATCATCCTTGATTCTTCTTCAGTGAGCTTTCCAACAATTCCATCAAATAATGGGAGGACATTGTTGTTTCTTATAGTAGTAATAAAGGTTTCCCAAATAGGAGGGAGACCTCTTAGAGTCACCATCACCAATTCCCTGTCAAACACAGAGATCAGGTGCTCAAAATTATGTTAAAAAATTGAAACTCTTAGAATGGTGTGGAACCTGAATGACTGCGTAGTGCTCGTCATCCTGAATTCGGCGCAACTCATTTCCTGTGAAACTAACACCGTATGTTGATCAGTGGTTGTCATTGATGTCAACCCAAGCAACACCAGGGGCTACCCTGATCTTGCTAGGGCTTGACTTGACAACTCATATTATTTTGCTTCAAAGATCTTCTCAATGGATTCTGCTCGTCGAGATGTTTCCGTTGATATATGGTACACTTCCCAGTTCTTCACAGTTTGAAGTTAGTAACCCACTATGGGTTTTTGAGGACCCTCTCAACTCAAGACATTCATATAAATAATGACCCTCATATCCTCCTCTTGTAGGGATTTTGTGGCTTCAAATAGGTCATCGTGGAATTTTCGCTATAATTTTATTTTATTTTAATTAATTAATTTAATTAATATTTATTTATTTTTTATTTTTTATTTTTTTTTGCGAAGCTTCAGAAACTGAAATTAAAACCCATTTTAGCTGAAATCGTGATGAACCTCGTGACAGAATTTCAGATCTTGGTTCGCTATATTTTTAGAGATATGATTTGAGGAAGTTAGGGTTTTTGCAGGCTCCCGAATTCCATGTCAAACAAGTGACGTTAGGAAAAGCGTCATAACTTTCTATCTGAGCATTGGATTCAAATTTAGTAAATAGTCACAGAAAGAGGACGAACTATAGTTTGTTGAGTAGAATTTTTAGGGCTAAAGGTCGCAACGTGACACATGGCACTGAATCAGGCTATAATCAAGGCATCGTGGGAGATTGAGCATAACTCTTTCTTGAAGAATCCAATCTTGAGCAGACCTATGGGGTTGCAAAGAGGACTCAGAGAGCTACCACAGGACAAACTTTCAGACCTTGGAGATCCTAAATGACATAGATACAACATATTCAATATCGAGCTCCTAGAAGGCAAGAAAAAACATGCATTCAAGGATCACTGCAGTAAGGACCACACATCAACAATTAAGGGTAAGTCTCCTACAACAAGGTATGTATGATTAAGTGTTTACATTTGAATTTTGAGTATCATCTCTAAGATATGTTTTTGCAGGACAACGTAAGTATATACAGGGTCTCGGTTATATCTCTATGTCTTTACATGTCACAGTTAGTGTTGATACCACATTTCGGATGTCCTATTCTTGATACTACACATTTGTTGCTACACCAAGTCTGCTAAATCTATATGATGTTGTAAGTTCATGTTGCTTGTCTTGCCATATTTGATAGAATGGTCTCTATTGTTGTACTTAGAACTTGGTCCATCACAAGTCTAGGGTCTATCATCAGTTTTTTATTGTATATATCTTTAGGTCAGTTTTGGATATAGTCTTGCAAAGATTCTAGGCCTATATCAAGAGTGGGAGTCTTTGTCTATTGTTGCAACAAGTCAAAAACCAAAGTGACAAGCACATTTCAGGTACGCATTGTAATTTTAATTTGTATTTATTCATTATTATGCACTTACATGTGTTTTGCAGGAAAAGGTAAGTTGAAGGGTATTTTGTTTTGTTTTGGGATTGGTTTCGTCGAGCAAATCTTGCATGCAGGTATAAGAAGATTCAAGTACAACTTCAAGCAAGAATTCAAAAGCAGAAGTATCAAATCAAAGGAAGCATTGCAACGGGACATCCTTTGAAGAAATGACAACCATTCGTATATTGTGAAGAAGTGTCAAGGCCAAGAGTCATCATTGTAAAGTTGTAAAAGAGTCATTTGTAAAAGTGTCATCATTGGAAGAGTCGTTATTGTAAAAGAGTCAATCTGCCTAGAGTCGAAAAACCATTATTGGGAGGTAAAGGAGTCTTTATTGGGATGATGTCATGGTTGGGTTGCAAGTCATAGTGTGATTGGGTGTTTGGTTAAAATCATTGTAAATCATATTGTATCGTGGATCGTTGTCCCTGGTACCGGAATCCACACTCTTGTCTCATTTCAGTCATTATAGGGTGGCAGGCTGATGCATGAAGTCGCCTATAGGTTGGAGCCTATGAACACTTCAAGGTGGTAGGTTGGTCTAGGATGTTGGAGCATCCATTTAGTTGACTACTGAAGAAACCAAGGCGTTGGAGCGTCCTTCCAGTGGGAGCTGGAGAAGAATGTTTTTCTAGAATTCTAGAAAGTTGTTGTTTTCACTTCAGTTGGGGCTGACAATTAAAGAATTTATTAGAAAAACGTTCGGTGGTTTTTGACCCGGAGGGGGTTTTCCACCTAAAATGGCCACTGTGTTCTTTTATTTGTTGTTATTACTGCATAAACATTAATAATAATTGAAAATTAACTAATGCTCTGAAAAGATTTAAAAATGCTAATTGCTAAGGAATATTGATTCACCCCCCCTCTCTTAGTATTTCCAACAATTGGTATCAGAGCTTGGTTCCTTCAATAGCAATCTAACAACTGGAAGGAGATCATGGAATATACTAAGAATAGAGTTCCTTTGTTCAATGGAAATAACTATCCACTTTGGAGTGGAAGAATGCAGGTTCATTTGCTGGTGCAAGGATACGAAGTATGGGAAATCGTTGACAAAGGCTTCACATCGACCCAGGATGAACAAGGTCAGTAAAATATAGTATATGATGCAAAGGCTAAAGATCTTATTATCAATGGGCTTATCGAATCTGTTTAGCTTAAGGTATTGAGTTGCAAAAATGCTAAAGAGGTATGGGGCAAGCTTGAAAATATATATGCAGGTGACTCAAAGTTGAAAGAAGCAAAGCTTCAAATTTTCAGGGCAAAATTTGAGCAACTCAAAATGATGGAAGATGAAGATATTGCTGCATACTTTCAGCGTGTTGATGAAAAAACAAATACATTGGAAGGTTTGGGAGAACCTATTGAAACGAAATTTGTTGTCCGAAAGATCCTCAGAACCTTGCCATCAAGATCTAACCCTAAGGTGTCTGTCTTGGAAGATAGATCGAATTTGACCAATCTCAGCATAGATGAATTGCATGGAATTCTTACGAGATATGAAATGAGGATTGAAGAAGAGGATGGCACTGTTGACCACTACATGTCAACTACCCATTGCAGTACACCTCCTTTTTCGCAAAAGGGATAGCGCTTGATCAACGTGTCCATGCCATTCGACTTTCATCATCAGCCCGATCATGTTATGTTGTAAACCCAGTCTACATGTATAAATTGTAAATAATCTTAGTAGATCTAAGTCATGTATGTAAATTGCTTAGGCAAACCTAATTTTCTAGTGATAATCTACGTTCCGGAAGGTTTTTTGTCTCACCAATCCATGATCGGCAGAGTTTTCCTTCAGCCTAACCCCAAAGCCGGAATGAGTTTTTTCATTAGAATCTTAGGGGAATCCTAGTGTGCTTCGAGTCCATGTAAAAGTAATTTGGAAATAATTCTAACTATGTGGTTAGGTTATTACAAATTGTTTGATCTGCTAGATTATATTTGTGTCGCAGAACTGGGTGGTCTATGAGGGTCTATGTCAAATGGGTTTTCCCCCATGAGATGTAAAATTGTAAAAGTCATGATGTAAAGTGTCTTGAGGGTTAGAAAATGTTTTATCCCCTCATAAGTCCTAGGTCCTAGGTGATTTTTCCAAAGGCTAAATTCGAGGATCCAATAAAAATAATAAAAAAAGTAATAAAAAATTAAAATTTAAAAAAATTTAAAAATTAAAAAAATTAAAAATTAAAAAATTAAAAAAATTAAAAAATAACTAAAAAAAATAAATTAATTAAAAAATAAAAAATAAAAAATAAAAAACATTGAAAAATAAAATAAAATAATAAAAAGTCAAAATTTTGAGAAAATAAATGCAAGATTTTAATTTTTAATATATTAAAATGCATTTAAAATTTCAAAGGATGAGATTGAAAGGGATTTTGATCCTCATCGACGGTCGAGATTAGTTTGTCATGGATCACTCGAACTAGCCATTGAGAAATTTTCCTTTAAATAGGGTGTTAAGGGTCATTTGAGATCATTTGATCTGTGAGTCTTGTGCTGAAGAAATCTCTTTTGTAAACTTTTTCTTGTGCAATAAAGAAAGACTTTGGGGTTGAAATCTCACTGGTGTTACTCTTCTGAAATGTTGTAAGCTGCTTCATTTTCTACATAAATTTATTTTTAGCCATTAATAATAGCTTAGTGAAGAGTGATGTCGAACACAGGTATCTTGTTTACTCACCAGGGTTTGAATGATAATAAACTTTCTGAAAATAATGGCAGGTATCTCCATTGGATTTGGATTTTACTACTGTTTTTTCCCTCTTTATTGATAGTTGAAGTGAGTTGTGCAAGAAAATCTAGATTGTAAGGATCAATGGGTGTTTGAGGAAGTTCTCGGCTGAACCAGCCAACTCCCACAAAGCATTTTCCTGAAGAGCCCAACCAGTTTCGATCCTGGGTTTATCATTTAAGTTTTTTGAATGCATGAGAGGTTTTCTAAAGTATCTCATAGTAAATCTGAAATTCTGAAAATATTACTGTGGATTATTGACAAATCTGGCTGCTTAAGAGTCGAAAATCTGTAAATATTGTAATTGATTTGTAGGGTTTTAGTGTTAATCCTTGCATATATTATTTCTGGGTATTTTTGCTTTTGCTGTTACAAGTTTTGGAGCTGAAGATATAATCTCGTTCTGAAGCCAGATCTAGGCCCAGGAGGGTAAGATCTGGCCTCAGCATCATTTTGCAGGGATAATCCTCAATGGGTTTTTCAATTTTTCCGAAGAAGGTTGAAACTATCTGCTTGCAGGGGTTTCATTTCCAGAAAAAAATTTCGAATTTTTTTTTAGAAGGCGGTCGAAACTATCTGCTTGCTAGGGTTTCATTTCCAGAAAAAAATTTCGAAATTTTTTTTAGAAGGCTGTGTGGAGCTCCTGGATTGTTGCCAAGCTTCAACATTACTGTCTATCAGCTCTTTCTCTCAAAACGCAGCGTCATTCTGCCAAGCCTGCAAGCGGATCTTTAGCATTGTCGCTGCCAAATAACCTCAATCCTCTCCAGCGCTACCTCTTTTTCCTTCACGCAGTCTCAACTCCAGCGTTCCAACCTAGAAGGAGAATCGAATTTTTCTTTCACGCTGCTCCAATTTTGCAATCTCTCCCTCTGGTTCCCTTGCCATTGCTGTCAACGTTGCCATCAAAACTCGCACTTCGAAATATGTGACGACACTCTGTCCCAGCGCTTCGCTGCCTCCATCTCCTCATCGCTGCTCCTTTCTTTCATTGTAGTTCCTCATCGACCTACAGTTCCTCATACTGCTGCATGCATATCCATATTTGTTGCCCATCATTAGTCGGATTGCAGTCTTCATCAATCCTCTAGCACCCTCCACGCAATTTTTTCCTGCGATCCCATCCAAAACCGCAGCTCATCATCTTTTAACGTTGCAAGAGTCTGCATAAAAAATCACAATCCCTTCACCCTTCACGCTGCCTTTCACGCAAGCTTGCTCCGTGTGCCACCCACAGCCAATCCACCTGCAAACCCCTGTGTATTCGCTTCTCCCTCTTGCCATACTCCCGATCCACGACTCCATCACCTGTAAACAAATCCGTCGTCAAGCAAACCTTTGGGCAAACAAACCTTCAAAATTTTTTTATGGGCTAGGGTTGCTTGCTTTCATTTTTATTTTCATTGGTTTAGTTGTAGAATAGAGCTCATAATTTTGTGCTGACATATATTATTTTAGATTTAATTTTGTTTAGATTTAGATTTTAACAATAAAAAAATCATAAAAATACGCACAGGTTTCTCATTTCATAGTTAGGATAGAGTATTGTTTTAAGTTTCATTTTTGAAATTAATCATTTCGATTTTTTTTAGGCTTAGGAATAATATATTTAGATTTTAGAATTAAAAGTTTGGATATATTTTTGTTTGATTAGATTTATTTGTTTTGTTTTTTTAGTTAAGCTTAGTTTTAATAATCATAAATTTTTAGTTTGGTTTTGTTTGTTAATATCAAAAAATATAAAAAATATAAAAAATATAAAAAAGGCTTTAAAAAAGGTTCTTTTGGATTTTTTTTTTAGACTAGATTTTAATTTAGATTTAGTCTAACCTTAGAATTTAATTAAAATATATCTATCTATCTATATATTATATATATATATATACAATTTTAATTTAATTTTAATTAATTAATTTTATTTTATTTATTTTATTTATTTTTTTGAATATGACTACTTCTATATTGATACAAAAATATTGTTACAGAGAGGCAGAGGCCTCGATAGTTCTAGCCGATGGCTCGGCATGCTTACAAAAATCGCTTAGGAAATTGACCAAAAGACCAGAACACTGACTTGCTTTGAGACTTAAGATAACTGAAAACAGTAACGGAGTACCAAGACAAGAGAAAGGAACAGCACAACCGTTGTCAAGACAGTGACCCATTAACATATTGAACCAAAACAGGAGTAAACCACCCACGCAGGGGGAACCGGCAAATCCGAAATTGAAAACTGAAGTTCTGAGAGCTGAAAACATGAAAGGGCTGTGAATCCGGATGGGAGTGAGCACCTTCAAACAACAAATGAACAAAAACATAAGGCGCAGACCTGATCATTCTTCATGCGATGTTGAAGGCAATTCTTCAACAATGCGGCAGCCATAATGATCTGGGTCTTCACATTCAGAGGGTCGGCCCTCTTTTCCTGAAGGACCCCCACTTGAAGGAGCGCTCGGACTGGCTTGGAAGGCCGCATCCTGAGTTGCAGAGTCGCCTTGGGTGTTTCTCTGAGTATTCACATTCTGCGTTGTATCCATTTGGTCTTCCATTCTTGGTACCGAAGGATGTCCAGGACTGTCAGCCTCTAAACCCTCAGATGCCTCGCACAACTCGACAATAATGGATGCTATGAAGGAGGAGTTGCCAAGGGTGCAAGGGAAGTGGAATCGAACTGTCTGGGAATTGGGATGGAGAGAACGCTCTTCGGAGAGGATATGCCCTCGACCTTTGCCGCGTCCGCTTCTAGTCTCAGGGTACCTTTCAAAACGAAAATCCAAAGCCTTTAACGAAGGTTCCGAGGTAGTGGAGGAAGGCTGGCGGGAGACTCGGCCTCGGGAGCTGCCTCTTCTGCTAATCATTCTGGTGCGCAATGTCGGCATCTTGAAGAAATCTGGGGGAACCAAACAATCAACCGTGGATGGGATTGAGAGGGGGCGACCGAGGGAGTTGCAATGAGGAGTGTTAGAAGCATAAAAGCCCATACGATTGTCGTCGTCTTGATTCTGAGACCGCCAACACTCTGGACTATCTTCCACCTTGCCGAACTTGCAGGTGCAGAAGGAGGAGCGGGAAGGAATAACAAACAGAGCAGTGTTACCAAAATACTAACACATCTGCATGAGTAGGTGAGCTGCGTTATTGCAGCATTTATGTTTACTGACTGAGATATTAAATCAGTGCTTGTGCGATGTCGACTGGCACTTGTGATGAGCCACTCGCTCTTCCTTCTCGCCGCCATCGTACTGAACTCTGTACTATACACCCGCATCCGGGGATTTATTTATTATTATTATTATTATTTTTATTTTTTTTCGCATTTAGTCTTAAGCATATTTTGTCACGTTTCCAAATTTTGGTGTATTTCGCTAAGGCTAATAGATTTTTGATGTGGGATTAATATTTATCATTTTTATATGGTTAAACATGTTTAAATGTTCATTTGAATACTAGCTATATGAAAGTGATAACTGGTTAGCATTTAAAATTACATGGTTATTTAAAGCATTTAACCTTTTGATTTTAATTGCTGGAATATTGTTAAGTCATTGAGCATTTATCGATCATCTTGCAAAAATTAATCTTTGTTTGGGTTATTTGATGACAAATGATTGTTAATGGTGGAATTACAAAGTTCATATTTCTGCAGCATTTGATAAACAATTATTTAATCATTAACTCCATAAGGCACTGGTACATTAACTTCTAAAATTTATCAAGTGCTATTTTGCCTTGTTGTGTCTCCCAACCCAACTGCTCCACAGTTGGTCTTCCTTTATCCTACAGGGTCTACCCCCCTTAGCCACGGGAGACGGCTTAAACAGAGAGATCGAGGACCAGGATGACAACCCCCAGTCTAAGCATTGTTGTGACAAACTGTGCGACAATAAGCACATCTCACTTAGAAACATCAATTTGCTGCATCCAAGAAGAATAGTAAGGACAAGCAAACTTCGAAAGCACAAACTTGCAATTGTAAGGATGAGGAAAAGAAAGAAGATGAAGAATTCTCAGAGAAAGAGTTTTCCTATTTCACGCGGAAAATAAGAACAGGTACGGGAAAATTCAAAGGTAAATGTTAAACACACATGGGCAGCAAAGGAATTTGAAGGATAAAACATGAGCATACCTTTTTTATTAACAAGAGATATACATTTATAGTACATGGTTTGACCGTTGGGTTCCACATCCCAAGGTCTCTTGGACTTCTTTTTGTCTATTCGGCTTCCACACTAACCCATTGAGGATTAGGTGTCCAACATTCCCCCCCTTAATCCGAAGGGTTATGTATGAGTCCAAGAAGAGAGCTATAATACAAAATGTGCAAAAATGCATGGCAGCACTAGGCTAAATGTGTTCTCTGAAATGTTGGTATAAAGGGTGGTGGTTTAAGGATGACCACCAACACTGGAAGGCTTAGTGCAGTTCCCAGAACTCTTCCAATACTAGCAAGACGCTGAAGTCTTCTACTAGAGGAAGTGCTCCTATTGTTTTGAAAAGGGAAACCTTCAACCATGAAAGGGAGGTCTCACCCCGCATAAAAGGGAGAACTTCAACCTGAAAAGGGAAGTCTCAACCTGTGATGGTTTAAGGATGACCAACAACTCTGGAATGCTTAATGCAATTCCTGGAACTCTTCCAAAATTGGCGAGGAGATAAAGTCTTCTGCTAAAGGAAGTGTTTTCAATTTTGTTCCTGGAATTCTTCCGAAACTGGCAAGAAGCTGAAGTCTTCTGCTAGAAGAAGTGTCCCAAATTACCAACTAAAGGCATGCTCAGGGGCATCTTTGTTTCTGGCTACAACTCTAAAACTGGTATGGCAGGTTGTGGCTCAGGCTCGCTTGATGTGGCTTTGAAGCTTGTAGATGACCATCATTTCTCCCCTTGTCAGATACAAGGTGAGATGATGGAGAAAACTCAACTGCAAGACTGTTCAATACTCTAGAACAAGTTTTGACATGTGATTGGAATATCTTCTTGGTTGTTGATGCCCATTGCC
>APFE030909191.1:375777-387415 GCA_000404065.3 Pinus taeda | reverse complement strand
ATGGGTGGTTTTATGACAGTGCTTACATGGATGAAGATCAAAACAGTGATCTTTCAAATGGCCAACTCGATCACAATGTTGGCATTTCACAATCTGTTGTTGTTGTTGTGGAAGAGGGGAAGAATCTGGAACAGCTGGAGGTGAACTGTCATGAATGAATCCAACACTCTGAAGCTGAATGGGCTTTGAGTAGTCTGGAATATGAAAGGACAAGTCCTTGTCATATCCAAGACCAGCTCTGTGCTTGTTGTGGACACGCTGTTCCCAAGGTCTGATGATGGGCTTGGGAAGTGCAGACTGAGTTTCGGCGTCTGCATGTACAACTGCTGCTTTATTGGGCACTGGATCAGAATGAACTTGCTTCTTATGTGAGTCTGTTTTAATGTTCTGAACAGAAGCAGGTTCAGAATGATGACTCTTCTGTTTTAATTCCTTTTGTTGAAGCTGAGATTCAAGCTCCAAAAATTCTATCTTTTCTTGTGCAATTTGCAGACAAATTCTAATGTCAGCCAGAGAGGATTTGTTGATTTTTACTGTGTGATTAGTAGTAGACTGTATCAGATTTTTCAAAAACTCTAATACTTCATAAGCTTTTCCCATTTTCTCCAATTCAAGAGTGCCAAGAAAAATTCAGAATAATGACATTTTTTCAACCAACAATGCATTATATAATTCAAAGATTATAAAGATCACTGAGAGAAAAAATAAGGAGATATATGGCAGATTTGAATACACTGATACAGACCTATATACTGATACAAGGTCTGTGTATATAGAGAAAATAAGGAACCTGTATACGCTCCAGCGTGAGGGCATGGAAGATCTTGACCACTAAATATCCTCAGCTTTCCATTTGAAGATAATTTGAGTCTGTTTATACTTCACCCACTAGACACTAAATATTCTAGACTAACGGAATTTAGTCCTTGTAGATGCTAAAGCTGTGAGAACTGCATCTGCACCACAGCAAAGACTCGCATGATATAAGTCTCTAGTCTCCTTTTGATTGTCCCAAAGATATGCGTGCTTGATATAGATGCGTGTCAGGTCCTTGGGAAAATCTCATTCTGGGAATGATATCAATTATAAACTTAGTAACCTTTGGTCTAGAGATTTTGACATCTCAGATTCTTTAATTACGTGTGAACAATTCAATTCGACCTGCTGTTGTAGATCACTAACTTTCTGTTCCATGGCGCGAACTTCCTCTTCAAGTTTTGGCAACTGAGGCACTGCAGAACCTTTACATTCCGAGATGATCTGGCTAATATCGAATTAAATAACAATAAAGCTTCCTCTTAAAATACAGGACATATAAAGATCAATTTGAAAACTACGCGATTAGCTTCGAACTTCGGTAAACTGCAAAATACAGCGGTTTTTCCAGCCTCTACCACCGATTTGTCACATTTCACCTCAAATTATATAATTTTTTTTTTTGCACATCGATGGAAAGTCTTGGAATACGCAATCCACCACAACAAAACCAACTAAAATTCATTCCATCAGAACGCGAGTAAACATATCCAGCTTCAGAATTCTACCAGACCATAGTTCTCGCAATCCGAATTGTCCTTAACGGAAACCGCTCCCTCTTGAAGATCGCTGAACTTAGTAGTGCGAAGTGTCTCGTAGTTCCCTCCGTGCTTCTTCTCTGGCCTGCTCTACCTGCACAATCCTTTGGACCCGAGTTTTCTGTAACAAACAGCGCTCGAAAACAACGATCGTGTATATGGAAACAGGTAGCAGCTATAAACATAAACGTTGCTTTAATTTTCTTGAGCCTTTTCTCTTCCTTCTGGCTCCTTGCAGTGCTACATGTAGTAGAAAACTCCTTCTCGTCCTTCTTTTTATTTTGAAGAAAGTATCACCGACCTGCTTGCCTCTTAGCAATTTTTTTGTACTTAAGTTCTTCAGCGAGCTGGGCCCAAAATTAGGAGATTTGTCTAGTTTGAACAATTTCAATACTACTTGCACCTACATGTTGGAGCCTCATAAGGACCCAGATTCCGACAACCATTGGATTCTAATGTTGCATTAGAAAGAAAGAAAGATATCGATAATTACGATTAATGTTACCAAACATTCACTTATCGATTTCGGGTTCAAAGAATCGACGGCAATTGTGATACCTTCACGTTGGTTGACGACAACAAAATGGGTAACCAACCAGTGCAAATACTTGCCTCTGGGAGCGTCAGGATTACTCATAATCTGAACATTTGCAGATGATTGAAATAGTAGGTTTTTTTTCAGCACATCATCCAACGGTACTTCTTGACCTAAACTAATTCGTTTATCCTCGTAGAGCACATCAAAATTCATATTGGCATCGGCATCATCAACAACGCGTCCGATAATTCCACAGATATTCGATGTAAACTGCACGAATTTCTTCCCATTGAAATCGAAATCCTTCAATGTGCACAAAATTAGAGGAAATTCCAATGCACGGTTAAAGCCAATGCATGCAGAACTTAATGTTCCAAATTCGGCAGAGGGATAGAGGATAATGACAGCATATGGCAGACGTGAGCAGCTATTGAGGAGGGGGCAAGTTGGAATGCGCAGCTTGGGAAGAGAGTAACGCTTACATACAACCAGCGTACATATCAAGAGTGGCTTGTTATCAAATGCATAGAAAATAGGGACGAAGGTTATAATTAATGAAATGGCCAGAGGAACAGTGGACGTTGCAAAGAAAGAGCACTGAAAATTGTAGAGAATGCCCATAAATGAGAAAATGCGTTTCTGACAAAGGCCAAATTAGTGGAGCGTTAGGTCATGCAGGGAATTAGACCATTCACGTTCTGGCAAGTAGGATAGAGCCAATAGAGAAAAATTGACAAAACCAATGCTCAAATTGGAGCAAGGTCAGAATTCGCCCGCTTTGATACCATGTTAAACACACATGGGCAGCAAAGGAATTTGAAGGATAAAACATGAGAATACCTTTTTTATTAACAAGAGATATACATTTATAGTACATGGTTTGACCGTTGGGTTCCACATCCCAAGGTCTCTTGGACTTCTTTTTGTCTATTCGGCTTCCACACTAAACCATTGAGGATTAGTTGTCCAACTAAAAACTTAATATGTTTTGATTGTGGTGAGGTTGGGCATTTTGCAACCAAATGTCCTCACAAAAATGAGGTTGTTACGAAAGGAAAGAAAATTCCTAGGAAGTTCAACAAGCAAAGCAAGAAGAAATGGTTTAAGAAAATTTTATTCTCCAAAGAAGATAGCTCCTCATCCAAAGAAGACAATGATAATGACGAAGAATTCAACGGAAGAGTATTGTTTATGGCCAAGCACAATTAGCAACAGGCACTTGACAAAGAAGGAGACGAAGAAGAAGAAATGAATGAGGTTGAATTTCAAAACGAAGTGATCAGTGTTATCAAATATCTCAAGGCCGAGAAGAAGCACGTCAACACTCTTGAAGACGAATTAAAGAGAGAAAGGGAACGGGTCCTAAATCTTAAAATCAAGGTTGAAGAATACAAATGAATTGAAGAATCGCTCAGGAAAGAATTAAAGTAAAGCAATAAGGAAAGAGAAGCATTGGAAGCTGAAATCATTTCTTTACGAAAGGAAGTAAAAAATAGAAAAACTCTTCAAAATTACACCAACTGTTTAAAGACTTTGGAAGAACTCATCAGCAACCAGCGATCATGCATCGAAAAGACTAGTCTTGGTTACAAAGAAAAATTTGAAAAGGATTCAAGTCCTTCTATGACAACTAAAGAAGATGGATATGCAAAATCTACCAAGTAGGTAGATCTCCCAGCTAGATCGAGAGATCGAGGCTCACAGGAAGAACCTTGGAAGACAATTCCTCGAAGAAGATTTCATCCCAAGCATCAAGCTATCTTTTATGGTCATTGTTATTCATGTGGAAGGTTTGGACATAGAGCTGCAGAATGTCGCATGTATGTTTGGAATCAATATAATTCTAGGAGATCTCTCAGAAATGGATAGTTCTGAACTCAGCAGAATATCAACAAATTTGATCATTTGAGAGATGATGTCGAATGTTACAAATGTAACAATTTTGGACACTTGGCCAAAGATTGCAGACTTGGAAGTTCTTCAAAGGAATTCTCGCAAAATCAAAAGGAACAAGTATGGAAAAGGAATCAAGTTTGAAGAAATATTTGCTCCCATTGCCAGAATGGAAGCCATCAAGATGTTCCTCGCTTATGCATGCTCGAGAAAAATCAAGGTCTACCAAATGGATGTTAAGTCAGCCTTTCTAAATGGTGAATTGGAAGAACAAGTTTATATTGAACAACTCGAAGGTTTTTTGCTCACTGACAAAGAAAACTACGTTTGCAGATTAAAGAAGGCACTATATGGTCTCAAGCAAGCTCCTAGGGCTTGGTATGATCGTCTTGATAGGTTCTACATCAACAAGGATTCAAGAAAGGAAGCGCTGAAATCAATCTCTATGTGAAAGTGGATCAAGATAACCTAATGATTATCGAGGTATATGTGGATGATATAATCTTTGGAAGAAATGATGACAGATTAAGTAAAGACTTTGCCACAAAAATGAAAAGTGAGTTTGAAATGTCTATGCTTAGTGAGCTAATATACTTTTTGGGGCTTCAGATTTCTCAGCAGGATAAAGAAATATTCATATATCAAACCAGATACATCAAGGAAATGCTCAAAAAATTCTAGATGGAAGATTGCAAGCGAGTCCTTACCCCCATGATAACAAGTTGCAAGTTAAGCTTAGAAGATTCGTCAAAGGATGTGGACCAAAGGTTGTATAGATCCATGATTGGTAGTCTCCTATATGTGACAGTCTCCCAGCCTAATGTGATGCAGGCAGTTGGACAAGTAGCAAGATTCCAAGCAGCACCAAAATAATCTCTTATTATTTCCGTCAAAATAATTTTTCGACATCTTAAGGGCACAACGGAATATGGTCTATGGTATCCCAAAGGAAATGATCTGGTTATCCAAGCTTATACAGAAGCATATTGGGCAGGAAGTGTTGATGATCATAAGAGTACCAATGGAGCAACATTCTATCTAGGTGGTTGTCTTGTTTCATGGTTTAAGTAAAAAGCAGTCTTCAATCTCGTTATCCACAACAGAAGCATAATATATCGCAACAACAACTTGTTGTACACAAGTTCTCTGGATGAAGCAAACTTTGCAAGATCTTCAAGTCAAGTTTGATGAGCCTATTCCCCTCTTTTGCGATAACACCAGCACCATCAGTATCTCCAAGAATCCTGTGATGCATTCCAAAACAAAGCACATTCCGATTAAATATGATTTCGTTAAATAGCAAGTCGCCGGAAGGAATACTAGGCTTGAATATGTTGGCACAAAGGAACAAATTGCTGACATCTTTAACAAACCATTACCTCGTGAAGCATTTGAGTATCTTAGCCAAAGGCTTGGGATTCTCCCAAGTTTTCATTAGACTCTACTCGAGTAGAATGGGGGAGTGAGGTGTGTACAAGTCCACAGGATGGCTGTTTATTAGGGGGAGTTACCATTTTCCATTGATGACAAAGGGGGAGAGAAGGCAATAGGAAGAGGTTGGTTGCAGGGGGAGTACTTGTGTTGCCATCAATGCCAAAGGGGGAGACTGTTGATCAGTGGTTGTCATTGATGTCAACCCACGCAGCACTAGGGGCTACCCCAATCTTGCTAGGGAATTTTGACTTGACAACTCATTATTTTGCATTAAAGATCTTCTCAATGGATTCTACTCATCGAGATCTTTCTGTTGATATATGGTTCGCCTCCCAGTTCTTCACGGTTTGAGAGTTATTTGTGTTTGAAGTTAGTAACCCCAGCTAGTGTTGATTTGTAGTAGAATCGGATGTGCTCTAGCCATGAAATTCGGTGGAGAGGTTGGGGCACATGAAATCTCCAATACCCAGAAAGGGTTTGGGCAGATTCTAAACAGTTCAGGAGATATTAAAATAATTAATATTTTTAATGGGGTCCCTAAGTCTAAACTTAGGGACATTAAAATATTAAAGAGGATTAATATAAAATTGTGTTAGCATGGTCCAAAAGACATGGATCAAGCCAGATCTAATCTTAGACATCGATTAGGGACTTAATCTCAACCATTGATTTATCAACGAGAAAAGTATAAGAGGAGGTTTGAGGGTCACTTGGAGAATACACTGAGGGAGACCAGTCAGTTCAATTTATGGAGCGAGGTTTGCTGAGAAATTGAACCAGTGGTTTGGAGAGCAGCTAGGAGACAGCAAGTACGGAACAGAGAGATGGGAGATCAACGCAGAGGCAGACGCGTAGTCAAAGGAAGCCACGCAGAGGCAACAGAGATTGCACAGAGCCAGAAGGGCTTGCATCATCCACACAGAGGCTGCAGGAGTGACGCAGAAGGCTAGAGAGGCTACGTAGAGCCTCAGTAGGCTAATGCAGAGGGTTTCAGGCTGACGCTAGATTCAAAAGAAGTGCTGGAAATTTGTCTATTTGTGGGTAAGCCAATTTGGTACCCTGTTGTACTAGAAAATTGCTGAATAATAAAATCCTCCCTTGCTGCACCGGTTTTCCCACATTCGATTTTTCCGAGGCATTAGTCCAAAATAACTGTGTCAATGTGTGCATATGTTTGTTTCTGTATTACGGTGTGATATCTGCAACAATATTTATTTTAATGTTTATTGAAATAATTTCATGAATAGCTTATGATGAAATAAGTAGGAAAAGTAAATCAGTCGCTGTAGTGATAGAATTTTCACATGGTATCAGAGCAAGTAAGCAGAGACAGAAAGGGAAAATTAGTTATGGGTCGAGACCACGATGCAGAGGCATCCACCTCAGGGGACTCACACAAATTTTCAGAAGATTGCACAAGAGAGAGAGATTTCGATTTCTCTAAGTTGGCTTCCAAGTTGGAAGAAGAAGTGGCGTGCATGACTAGTGTTGCATCATCAGAAGTGTGGTATATAGACAGTGGAGCCTCATGGCATATGACGGGAACCAGGGAGTGTTTCTCGGAATATTGAGAAGAAAAGATGAATTTTCAGATCACCATGGGGAACAACGCAAAGTGTACTCCAGTAGGAAAGGGTGCCATAGTTTTTCAGACAGAATCAGAAGAACGGTTCCGTGCCACAAATGTGTTGCATGTACCAAGATTGGGGATGAACTTACTTTCCGTGTCACAACTACAAGGCAAAGCCTATGACATTTACTTCATCAAGGAAAAGGTATACGTCAAACACCCAAGTTGGAAAAAGAAAGTGCAGATCGAGATCAAAAGTAATCAGTTGTATAGATTACAACTAGAATCTCCAATGGCACTAATAGGCAGTCATGGGGACAAAGACTTGAACGAACTATGGCACAGAAGGATGGGTCACTTGCACCATGGAGCTCTGAGAATTCTTAGGAGGACTGTAACAGGAGTTCCAGATCTGAGTACGGAACAAGATGATGTATGCAGGGGATGCACTCTAGGAAAGTATGCTAAGGCAGCATTTCCTAGGAGCAACCAGAGGGCCAAGAGTGTACTAGGATTGATACACTTGGATATCTGCGGATCTATGTCCGTCAAAGCTCTCAGCGGTGCCGAGTATTTCCTTACCTTCATTGATGACCACTCGAGAAAAGCTTGGATCTATTTTTAGAAAACCAAGGATGAGGTTTTCTGTTGATTCAAGGAGTTCAAGGCTCTAATGGAGAATCTGACAGGTAAGAAAATAAAAGTCTTGCGCTTAGATAACGGTGGAGAGTATGTCGCTAAGGAGGGCATCAGAAGAGAGTGGACAACTCCCCTACAATCCAGAGCAGAATGGGGTGGCAAAAAGGAAAAACAGGACTATTGTAGTAGCGACTATGGCCATGCTGTATGATCAGGATATGCCAAAATTCCTATGGGCAGAAGCATGCAACACAGTTGTCTACGTTCAGAACAAGACTCCTCATCGGGCATTGGGCAAGATTACTCTAGAGAAAGTCTTCACTGGGAAGACGCCTGAAGTCAGTGATTTAAGGATATTTGGGAGTTTAGCATATTGTCGCATACCCAAAGAAAAGAGGAAGAAGTTGGATCAGACTGCAGAAAAGGGGTATCTGGTAGGATATAGCGAGAACGCTAAGGCATACAAAATCTATCTTCCAGGAAGCAGGAAGGTAGTAGTACGACAAGATGTAAAGTTCATAGAGGAAGAGCTTTCATAAGATCTCGCAAAATGCCTTCCAAGGAGCAGTCGAAAGAGGATTAGTTGGTCATGCCTCTTCAACTGACGAAAGTGAAGAATTATTCCTCAGATCAAGAAGATTCTTAGGATGAGGAGGAGGAGCGAACAAAAGCACCTGCTGGCAGAGGAAGAACCACCAAGGAACTTCGTCAGATTCCGCGTGATGCAGAGAACTTCATCGGAGAGCCAAGGAACAGTAAAAGAGAGCGAAAACAACCAGACATGTATTAGGTGTTAGTAGCTCGGGATGGGGAGCCTGCCAGCTTCAAGGAGGCAGCGCAACATCAGGTCTGGCTAGATGCGTTGGTGGAGGAGTATAAGTCCATAATGGTAAACAATGTCTAGGAGGTGGTGTCAAGGCCTCAAGACAGATCTGTGGTAGGTTCAAGATGGATCTACAAGATCAAATATGTTGTGGACAATATTGTTGAAAAATACAAGGCCAGGTTGTGGCTTAGGGGTATGCTCAGAAGGAAGGGATTAACTATGAGGAAACCTTCGCCCCAGCAGCCAGGTATACATTTATTACGACTGTGATATCTCTTGCAGCCCAGATGGGATGGGAGATCCATTAGATGGATGTCAAGACGACATTTCTAAATGGGGTAATAGAAGAAGAGTTATACATTGAACAACTAGAGGGCTTTGAGACTCATGAGAAGAAATCTCATGTATGTAGACTGAAGAAAGCTTTGTATGGACTGAAGCAGGCACCGAGAGCATGGTATGGTCGAATAGATGGCTTCTTGCAGAAGATGGGGTTTGTCAAGAGTGACGCGGATCTGAATCTCTACTATCTGGTCATAGAGAACGAGCCACTTATCTTAGTATTATATGTGGATGATCTCTTCCTGACAGGATCATCCAGACTCATTGAGGATTGCAAGAAGAATCTAGCCACAAAGTTCAATATGAAAGATCTAGGACGAATGCACTATTTCCTAGGGTTGGAAGTTTGGTAGCAGAAAGGAGGAATCTTCCTTGGGCAAGGGAGGTATGCTACAGAAATCCTGAAAAGGTTCGGGTGGGAGACTATAGACTTATGGCTACGCCAATGATCACCAATTGGAAGAAGATTGATGCATCAGAAGACAAGGATGTCAAACCCACCCTATACCGACAACTCATAGGGTCCCTGATGTATCTAGTCAATACCAGGCTAGATATTTGCTACGCTGTCAACACCCTCAGTCAGTTCATGGTGGAACCAAAGAGGGCTCTCTGGGCAGCAGCCAAACACGTTCTCAAGTATTTACAGGGAACAGTTGATTATGGGCTCTTATACACCAAGGGGAAGGATATCAAGTTGAGTGGATTCACTGATGCAGATTGCGCAGGAAGTTCAGTGGATCAGAAAAGTACCTTTGGGTACTGTTTCAACATTGGATCAGGAATGACCTCCTGGTGCAGTAGGAAACAAAAGTCTGCGGCTCTAAGCTCGTCTAAGACAGAATATATGGCAACAAGCACAACTTTGTGTGAGGCCATATGGCTTTGAAAACTACTGGTAAACCTATTCAAAAGAAATATGGAGGCAACCAGGATCATGTGTGATAATCAGAGTTGCATCAAACTCTCTGAGAATCCAGTATTCCGTGATAGGTCGAAGCATATTGATATCCGGTGTTACTTTGACGAAGATTGTGTCCCACGAGGAGCTGTACAGTTGAGCTACACTCCTATAGGGTAACAAGTGGCAGATATCCTCACTAAGGCCCTAGGAAAGTCAAAATTTGACTACTTTAGGGAAAAGATGGGGATGGTAAAGAACCCCTTTCAGAATTAGTGTGTTAGCAGCACGAATGAAGAGGGAGTTGCAGTGCAGATGTAGTGTTAGGAGAAAGGACCAGCAACAGCACAAATGCAAAGGGAGTTGCAGTGCAGATGCAATGTTGGGAGAAAGGACCAGTAGCAGCATAGATGCAGAGGGAGCTGTCATACAGATGCAACAGTGGCAGTAACAGTCATGGGCAGCAGTGCAAAGGATGTTGGGCAAGGAAGGTTAACATCAGCACAGGGACCGATGCCGGATGATCAGGGTGATACTCAGTGAGGAGTATTACTAGAGCACAGTCCTCACTAAGAGGGAGTGTTGATTTGGGGTAGCATTGGACGTGCTCTAGCCACGAAATTTGGTGGAGAGGTTGGGGCACATGAGATCTCCAATACCCAGAAAGGGTTTGGGCAGATTTTAAACAGTTTAGGAGATATTAAAATAATTAATATTTTTAATGGAGTCCCTAAGTCTAAACTTAGGGAAATTAAAATATTAATGAGGATGAATATAAAACTGTGTTAGAATGGTCCAAAAAACATGGATCAAGCCAGATCTAATCTTAGCCATCAATTAACGACTTAATCTCGGCCGTTGATTTATCAAAGAGGAAAGTATAAGAGGAGGATTGAGGGTCACTTGGAGAATACACTAAGGGAGACCAGTGAGTTCAATTTCTGGAGCGGGGTTTGTTGAGAAATTGAACCAGTGGTTTGGAGAACATTCAAGAGACAGCAAGTACGGAACAGAGAGATGGGAGAGCAGCGCAGAAGAAGACGCAGTCAGAGGAAGCCACGTAGAGGCAACAGAGACTGCGCAGAGCCAAAAGGGCCTGCGTCATCCATGCAGAGGCTGCAAGAGTGACGTAGAAGGCCAGAGAGGTTGTGCAAAGCCTCAGTAGGTTGACGCAGAGGGTTTCAGGTTGACGTTGGGTTCAGAAGAAGTGTTGGAAATTTGTTTCTTTCTGGGTAAGCTAGTTTGGCACCCTGTTGTACTAGAAAATTGCTGAATAATAAAATTCTCCCTTGCTGCACTGGTTTTCCCACATCGGGTTTTTCGGGGACATTAGTCCAAAATAACTGTCAATGTGTGCATATGTTTGTTTCTATATTACGGTGTGATATCTGCAGCAATATTTATTTTAATGTTTATGGAAGTAATTTCATGAATAACTTATGATGAAATAAGTAGGAAAAGTATATCAGTTGTTGCAATGATAGAATTTTCATAGTTAGTGGGCTAAAATCCTATGGGGTTGTGGCATGGCACTCATAATTGCTTGTGGTCATTAAATAGTCAATAATTAATAATATCTTTTTTGCTCCTAAAATCCCTCCAACGTTCACTTGTTGAGGACCCTCTAACCTCAAGACATTCATATAAATAATGACTCTCATATCCTCCTCTTATAGGGATTTTGTGGCTTCAAATAATAGGTCATTGTGGCATTTTCGTTATACTTTTTTTTTGCGAAGCTTAAGAAGATGAAATTAAAACCCATTTGAGCTGAAATCTTGATGAACCTCGTGACTGAATTTCAGATCTTGGTTCACTATATTTTATAGGAATTTACAGGGTAAGTTCCTCAGACAGAACACCAAAGGACACCGCTCACAAACAGATCACAGATCAATACACCAGTATTTTTGACGTGGTT
>APFE030909191.1:345828-373638 GCA_000404065.3 Pinus taeda | reverse complement strand
TTTAAGAAGTATACCCAAGTGCGTCTGGAGAAATCATCAATGAAAGTTAAGAAATACTTGCAGCCAGAGAATGAAGCAACAGGAAAAGGACCACATAAATCACTGTGCACAAGCTGTAAAGGGCCTGAGGCATGCCAAGAGGCACGTTTTTCAAAACTGTCCCGATGATGTTTTCCGAGTACACATCCGGAACAAACACCATCTCTGCAAGATACCATTGGAAGACCTATCACCATATTTTCTTTACAAAGATTCTGAAGGGAGCGATAGTTTAAGTGACCAAATCGCTCATGCCAAAGTTTGCTCACTTCATCATTATGAGCAACAAATACCGAGGGAAGATTTGGTGACCCAAAGTTGTGAAACTTATACAACCTTGTAGAATCATCAGCAATGCCAGTAGCTAAAATCTGTCTAGGATCTCTTAGGTCCTTAATTACAACATCGTGAGGTGAAAATTCAACGATTTACCTTCACCTGAATGAGTTATCTGATATACAGATAGAAGGTTGCAGGATAAGGTTGGAACACATAATACATCATTAAATTGACCATTGTCTATATGAACAGTTCCAGTCCCTACAACACTAAGAGATCTATCATCACCAACATATATATTTTTGGTGGTACAATCATTTAAAGAAGAAAACATGGCTTTGTTTTTGGCCATGTGATAAGAAGCTCCAGAATCTGAGCCACTCATGAGAATGAGAGGAAGAAGATACATTTAGTGCATAGCCAGACCGAGATGCTTGGCAACCACATGCAAAAAGTGTCATTCCTGAAGATGAATTTGAAGAGTGCTCCAAATGGATGTTATGCTTCTTCATTGCTGCTTCTAAGGCTTCCATCTTCTTAAAACATTTGGATTCTAAGTGGCCATCTCGATTACAAAAGTGGCAATGTCTATCAGTCTTCTTTCCTTTGTTTTTATTTGCCTTATCATTTTGTTGAAATGATTTTTCATTTTGTTGCTGAAATTGCTTAGGACCCTTGTTTGGTTTAGGACCATTCCTTTTAGGATACAACTTCTTAGGATTCTTTGAATTTGGTTGCTGCTGGGCGGATAACGCTTTCTTAGAAGAGTTTCCAAGGTTAAGAAGACCAAGATGTAAGAGCTTTTCTTATTCTCTTATTAAAGAATCACAAAAGACATCAAAGGAAGGGGACTTGTAGTCTTGTCCTTGAGAAATGAATGCTTCACCTGTAGAATGGAAAGTGGAAACAAACACAGAGTAGGCTGGTCCCAACATAGTAAGAATGGAATAGATAAGGTTACCATCTTATTTCTTAACCTTAACACCTTCCAAGAGAAGTCTAAGGGTCTTGAACTTGGACAGAAAATCTTCAACGGAAGGAAAATTATTGGGGTCCAATGTAAGCAACTCATTTTCGAGTTGATGGGCTCCAAGTTTATTTTTAATTCCAAAAAATCTAGTGATTTGTTTCATTGCTTCATGAGGAGTATAAAGTTTTGCAATATGGAATCTAAGATCTGGAGAAATAGACATCCCTATCAACCCACATGCTTGATCTTTCCTATTTTCCCATTTAGTTGCCTTATCTTCATCTTTTGGTTTGGTTTCTTAGCCTATGGCTATTTTTTAAAGACCTTTACTTCTAAGTAAATCCACAATGTAGGACCACCATTGGAAGTAGTTGGTGCTCTCAAGAATAACTTGGCATGGACTTTCCATTTTAACAGAAACTGAAGCTATATATGCTGAAACTAAGTGTTCCAATGGAAAGATCTCGAAAAATTAGGCTTAAAAAAAAACGGCTCCGAAAATGGCTTCCGGATGAAGAAGTTATGGCTTTTTGAATAAAAGTTGATGAAGATGCCGACAAAGTGCGGGAATGTGCGGAAATGAATGATAATGTTAAAAAAAAATCCGCCCCTTTCCAAACTTAATCTAATTAGCTCAACAAAAAGAAGACTTGAACTCAAGACCTCTACTCTCATAAATTAGCTTTGGACCAAGTGAGCTAAACTAAAAGTTTAGAAATTTTTGGAAAAGAGGAAGGGGGGTTTTTTCTTTTTTAGTCACTGGAGCTTTGGGTTGCGTGCTTGCTTGAGAAAGCTCTTTTTCCCTACAAAATAAAAAAACACAAAACCCAACACGGACATACAAAAAAAAACAAACCTTACGGCTTGAAGTTAGCTTTATCCGGAAACTAAATATTTTCCTCAATGTTTCTGAGTTTCCGAGATCACACTAAGGCGCGTGGAAAAGAGCATACGCATCAGAAAAATCCTTCCTCTCTGTTTCTGATTTGCCCAGATCGCACGGAATCGCAGGGCAAAGAGCATACGCAGAAATGAAAGATATAGAACCGGTAATTAAAAAAACAAAGAGCTAAATAAACCGAAATAAACAGAGAGAAAATAACTAGAAACTGCAAATAAACACTGTATACCTCAAGATCTTAAAAATGACATAGCTCGGGCTACCAGAAACCTTTTCGCGTGAAACGAAAAGGGTTCCTCACTAGAACAAATGCTCCTAACACAACTGAGCAGTCCTCTCGGCCCGAAAGCAGTCAGAAACAACAAATCTAGGAAACGGCAGTTGGATGCAGTTCTGCCGGCTTCAGATTTGGATCACCAACAGACGCGGCCCTCAAATAGCTCTGATACCATGTAGGAATTTAACGGGTAAGTTTCCCTGAACACCAAAGGAACACCCTCACAACAGATCACAGATCATACCACCAATATTTTACGTGGTAAACCCTCAAGAGGGAACCGTCCCCGGCTGAGCCAACGCGGCCACTTCAGGCAATTTTATTAATAAAGAATGAAATTTTACATAAGCTTCTCTCATGAACAGTTAACCTACAAATGACCCTCCATGCTCTTTAAATAGAGATCATGGACTAATCGGGTGTTAAGCCACGGATCAAGTATTGGTAATACCGAGGAGAGAATGAACCGTCGGATCACTACATATCGTGATCGTCGGATTGTAAGTTACAAAAGTACATAGTAAAGAAACACACTTTACCTAACTCCACACTAGACCAAGTTATACTTAACTATTTCCTATGTGTCAGAATATCCCAACATATTTTCGGAGAAATAAGACGGACTGTAGTTTGTTGAGTAGAATTTTCAGGGCCGAAGGTCACAACAGTGACACGTGGCACTTCGTACAAGTTCTCTCCACTGAATCAGGTTATAATCAGGGCAACGTGGGAGATTGGGCATAACTCTTTCTTGAAGAATCCAATCTTGATCAAACCTGTGGGGTTGCAAAGAGGACTTAGAGGGCTACAACAAGACAAAATTTCAGACATTGGAGATCCGAAATAACATAAATACAACAGATTCAATATCGAGCTCCGTAGTGCGACGCAATAAATCACAATCGCACATCGCATGGATCAAGTGCATTTATAGAATCGGTCTTGGTGGAGTCAGGTTGTGATTTTGATATCACAATCGCATATCGCACACCACAACGACCCGTTATGGAGAATCACCCCTACTCCGGCTAATTGCGATTTGCAATGGAACTATCAGCGCCGATAGTTCATTGCCGCCATGTGTCCTCCTAATGGTCGACTAAAAATTTGGTTGGCAAGACAAGTCGGAGGCTAGGGTCAAACCCGTGACCTCCCATACAACAACACTAAGGTTTACCATTAAGCCCGCAACATCTGACTTAACAAACTATGGTCGCAGATTATATTTTAAATTATGTTGACTGTTAGGTTGGGGGGAAACTGCCAGCATAACAGATAGCGGCCCTCCTATGTGAATACCTCGTCCGCAGCAGTTATGTTGTCGCCATGGTAATCGCACTGCCAACCGCCAGTCCAAACACCCATGTGACCACCTTATCTGTAGGTCGTGACATTTTTTTATAAACACTGGCGGGGTTATGGGCGGAATTAGCCGTCCTACAATTTCGCCCGCCGTGCAACGAAATCTTCGCCCAATTAGCGCTTTTTGGGGCAAAATTGGAGGATCGTGTCAGATTTGGAGCAATTCGTGGAGCGAATAGTGGGCTAACTAGGAAAGGTAATAACGTCTTCAGTTTTCGACCAAATTGGATGCAAAAAGAGGCTAGATAGCCATTTTTTGACTTTCTGGACTCATTGGAGCAGTTTCATAAGCATTTGAGCATTGTAAACACATCTTTTTACACTTTTGAGCATAATAGAGAGGCCCAAGCCATTTGGAAGTTGGACCAAGGAGACGTAGTCCAGGAAGGATGAACTCCTTTATCATGTTCCTCTTGTGATGTGTTTTTGATGATGTTCTGTACATGTTTATGCTGCTGTTCAGTCTCTTATTTATGTTAAATTTCTCATAAAATTAACATAAAAAACTCATTTTTCACTTGCAAAAATTCATGAATCCTTAAGCACAATGAAAGCATTTTGTTTCTAATCTGAGGAGGATCTTAGCACAACAATCTAATATTCTAAATTAGATCATTTTTGGTATCAGAGCTCTAGGTTTGCTTGTGAAAGAAGGATTTAACTATTTGCAAGTTTATGTCATGCTTACAAGGTTAAAACTCAAAAGAGGACAAGGTAAGCTGGTTGGAAGCCCTGAAGTTGGGTCAAAGGGAAGAAGAGCAAGATTTCCACAATCTCCAGCACTAGTTTAGCCTCAAGTTGCAGTTGAGACTACAGAAATCATGTCTCATGAAGAAGAACCTACAAACATGAGAGAAGATAAGAAGACCTTCAGAAAGGCTTTCTTTGATATGACAAAGATGGTGAAGGTCCCCTATGAAGAGAGGAATACCAGGTTGTAAGGGGAAAGTTCCAAACCTCCCAAAGGAGAAGGCTCTTCAGGAGGAGGTAATGGAAATGGAGACAAACCCCCACCCTCTCCACCATCTTCTTCATCTTCTTCTTCACAAGCATCTTCACCCTCTTCCACTAACACAACCCTTACTCATACTCATCATCATACTTCAAAAGGAACTTGTAAATCACCTTTTTTTAAACTTGATGTTAAATTTGAGTTGCCCATGTCTAATGGTGAAGTGAATGCAGAGAAGCTTGATAATTGGATTCGTCAGTTGGAGGTCTATTGCAAGATTCAAAACCTTCAAGAGGATGACATAAAGATTCAGTTAGCTTCCTTGAGAATGGAGGGTGCAACACTTCTATGGTGGGAATCAAAGACCCAAGAGGAGATTAAAAAACACGATAAGATCTCAATTTTTTGGATTGATTTCATTTTTGCAATCAAAAGAAAATTCTATTCTCTAGCTTATATGCAGAAATCCATCATGAATTGGCAGAGCTTTAGACAACTTAAAAGTCAAAATGTGCAAGATTACACCCAAGAATTCAGAAAAAGGTCTTTGATGTTAGGTGTAGATTTGCAATCGCAAGACACATTGTTGAAGTACATAGGGGGTTTACACAGTTACCTTAGGCATACTATCTTAATGTTTAATCCCAATAATCTAGATGATGTGTGTGTGCCAGCCACTCATCTTGAGGCAAGAGGGAAAAACACTCCGAAAGAAGGTAGTAAAAAGCCATTTAAGGATGAAGAGAAAGAAAAGGGTTTCAAGGGAAAGAAAACTGCATCCATTAAAAAGGAAGAAGAGAAAACAATATGTAAACATTGTTCCAGAGAGGGTCACGATGAAACTCATTGTTGGAAGCTTCATCCTGAAATGAAACCAAAGAAATTCAACAACAAAGGAAAAGAAAAGACCACTGCCGTCATTCAAGAGGATTTGGGATCTGATTCGAGTGAGGAAACTAAAATTACAGGCATGGGTATAAAAGGAAAAGAATACATTGCCAGCACTAGTATATCAAATTGTCACACTAGTACTCCAAATGAAAAAACAAGGATTGAATTATTTCATGTGAGGGTAATCTCAAAACATACAAAAATCGACACACTTTTTGATAGTGGGTCTCAAGCCAGTTTGATATCTGATGACTTAGTCAAACAACTTAATCTTGAAACTATTTCACATCGCAGGCCATATCCATTGGGTTGGATATGCAAGGACACAAACTTATAGGTTACAAGAAAATGTATTCTTCGGTGTGCAATCATAGCAAACTTCATTGGCGAAATTGAATTAGATGTTGTACCGCTTGATATATCAGGAATTATTTCGGGTAGTCTTTACCTTTATGATAGAAAAGAAATCTTCTATCGTCATGAAAACAAGTACCACTTGTTCAAGGATGGTGTGGAGTATATTGTGCAAGCTCATCGCAAGAAACTAAATCTTTCATTAGTTAATGTAGGGCAAATGAAAAGACTAGTGAATTCAAGCAAGAATTTTTTGCTTCTTATGATCAAACCCAATGTTGATATTGATTATGAAGCGTTTGATGGTTGTAATTCAAAATTGAACACTGATTTGGTTGATGTAGTTAACCATGATGATGAGGTGTTTCAGAAAGCAAATGGATTTCCTTCCAAGAGGAGAATCCAACATGAAATACCATTGCAGCAAAAGTGTCTTCTTCCTAACATTGACATGCACAAGATGTTAAGAATGGAAAGTGCAGAAATAACAAAACAAATCCAAGGATCACTGAATAAAAGGATCATTCGACCTTGTCCTTTACCATGTGGTGCACCCCTTGTTTTGATGCCCAAGAAGAATGATAAGCATTTCATTGAATGGGATTGAAGAAGTGGTTTTCATCAAAGTAGAGTTGTTGAAGGAGACATATGGAAAACAACATTCAAAACCAAGCAAGGTTTGTTTGAATGGCTTGTTATGCTTTTTGTTCTTTGCCATGTTCCTAATACTTTCATGCATATGAAGAAAGATGTGTTGAAGCCATTTCTAGACATGATAGTCTACTTGGATGAGATTTTCATTTTCAGAAAATTTCATTATGAACATGTCATGTATGAGAAAGAAATACTTGATGTCTTATGTCTAAAACATTTGTTATTGAAGATGTCAAAGTATATGTTGGATAAAACTTTTTTGACGTACTTGGGCCATGATATTGGAGAAGATGAGCTGAAGTTAGACTTCTCAAGATTGATGCCATTATGGATTGGTCAATGCTCAAGATAGTCATTTGGATAAGAGGTTTTTTGGGAGCAGCCCAATGTTGGAGGAAATATTTTGTTAATTTTTCTTCTATTGTAGCTCATTTGCATTCTTTGTCAGTTGTGAAAAAGGTCTTCCAGTGGGGAGGCAAACAACAAGAGGCATTTGATGCTTCAAGACAAAATATCAGTTCAGCGTTTATACTTGCTCTTCTAAACTTGAAAAAGTCATTTGAGTTCTAGGTTGATGTATGTGACTATGCCATGGGCGCAGTGTTTATGCAATGTGGTAAGCCCATTTCTTTTCATTCATAAATTTTCAATGGTGCAGTGTTTAAGTTGTAGCGACAAACACACTTTCATTGGATGGGTTTTCTTCTACTATTCCACTCTGTCAAAAGGTATAACAAAGGTGTAAGTGACAAGTTTGTTGATGTACTTTCTAGGCCTATAGTTTGTATAACTACTTTCCTCAAGCATCATGTTGTTTTACATGAAATTTATGTTCAAAAAAATACATACTTTCAAGATGTATATTCAAGCTTGAGTCAGAGGAATCAAGTAGAGGAATTTGTTTACCATTTGCATCATAATGTATTGTATCATCTTGGTAAGAAGGATGTTTCTACTGATAGTAACATGGACAAAGCCAAATGGATAGAGGTTGGAAAGGTGAGGGAACTGTACCCTCACATGTTGGACAACTGAAATTGATCTTTTGGAGTCCAAAAGGTTTCTAGTGGGGAAGAGTGATCAAGTGCTCAAAATTATGTTCAAAAATCAAAATTGTCAGAATGGTGTGGAATCTGAACAACCGCGTGGTGCTCGTCATCCTAAATCCGGTGAAATTTGTTTCGTGCGAAACAGACACCGTATGCTCCCAAAAACGCGATCTGTTCACTTTGTCAAACAGGTAAAAAAAATATATGGCAGAGGAAATGACATGGCAGAGTCTTCAGCGAATGGGAAAGCGCCAAGTGGTAGGTTGCCATTGGCCCCAACACTATCGGGTTGCGATTTGTGATATCGTAATCGCAAATCGAAGGCAGGTCGACGGTAAAGAACCAGCCCCAGAGCGAAGTCGAAGTGCAACGCGATAAATTGCAATCGCACATCGCATGGATCAAGTGCGTTTTTAGAATCGGCCCCAACAGAGTCAGGTTGCGATTGCAATATCACAATCGCATATCGCATAGCACAAGCGACCCGTTATGGAGAATCACCCTTGCTCCGACCAATTGCAATTTGCGATGGAATTATCGGCGCCAATAGTTTATGGCTGCCATGTGTCCTCCTAACGGTCGGCTAAAAATTTGGTTGGCAAGATAGGTCGAAAGCCAGGGTCGAACCCGCGACCTCCCATACAACAATGCCAAGCTTTACCATTGAGCCTACAACATGTGACTTAACAAACTATGGTCGCAGATTATATTTTGAATTATGTTGACCGTCAGGTTGGGGGGAGACCGCCAGCATAACCGCCGTCGACGCTCTTATATGAACACCTCGTCCGCAGCCCGCAACAATTATGTAGCCACCATGGTAACCGCACACCGCCAACCGCTAGTCCAAACAACCATGTGACCACCTTATCTGCAGGCCGTGACATTTTTTATAACCGTCGATGGGGTTATGGGTGGAATTAGCCTTCCTACAATTGCGCCCACCACGCGGCGAAATCTTCGCCCAATTAGTGCTTTTTGGGGCGAAATTGGAGGATCATGCCGAAATTGGAGCAATTCGTGGAGCGAATAGTGGGCTAACTAGGAGAGGTGATAATTTCTTTAGTTTTCGACCAAATTAGATGCAAAAAGAGGTTAGATAGCCATTTTTGGACTTTCTGGATTCATTGGAGCAGGTTTCAAAAGCATTTGAGCATTGTAAACACATCTTTTTACACTTTTGAGCATAATAGGGAGGCCCAAGCCATTTGGAAGCTGAACCAAGGAGACGTAACCTAGGAGGGGTGAACTCCTTTATCATCATCCTGTTGTGATGTGTTTTTGCTGATGTTTTGTACATGTTTATGTTGTTGTTTAGTCTCTCATTTATGTTAAATTGCTTCATTTTCGCTGTGTGTTTTCACTGTTTTGGCTTATTCCGCGCTATGGAGAATCGAGGGTTTCAACTTTCGGACGTCCCATTTGCAACGTTGCCATTGCATTAAGAGGAGCCTGCAAGGTATGTTTCAAACTTCAGTCTTCAGATTTCTAATTAACCCGTTACCTGTAGGCTGTTGAAAACTTAAATGTTTCTTAAATCTTTCAAGTTTCAGTGGATTGTCTTGTAATAAATTTGTAATATCATTATTCATTGTTCATATATGTAATATGTAATATCGATATGATTAATATATAATATATATTTAATATTATATATGGCTATAGGGGCAGCAGAAAGCCATTATCCAAAATTCCAAATTCGTTATATGTATAACTGTTAACATATAATAATAAATATATATGGCTTAAGTGTTCACTGTTCGGTGGGTCTAAAAATTTAAAAAATTAAAATTACAGTTGTGGCATATCAAGCCTTCCAAATCTCTTATCTGAAGAAAACCTAATAAGTTTCGCAGACCTTGTTTGTATAATATGTATTAGACTCAAAAGGGCAGTCTCAAGAGTCAAAACCAACACTCACTGCCAGTGAATCTACACAGTACACATTCACACTGCACAGAGCCTAAAAATCTATGCGCTGTAGCATATAATTTATGAATTTCATAATCATAAATGATAAAAGTTTTATCATAAAACAATGACCTTATAATCACTGTATATTGACTGTATATGTGACTTCAAAAATATACATTGACTTCAAAATAGCTACTATGTAGTATGTACTGTAAATTTGTAATTTAAATTTTAAATTTACTAATTTGTTTCTAAATTTTCAGTGCAATACAAATTATATTTTGCTGATTTGAAGGTTGAAGCAATTTAATTTGTTTCAAATTTTTTTTTGTGCCTAGGTTTAAACTTTAAATTCAAGTTCAAAGTTTAAAACAAAATGCCAAGGATTTTGGACGCTATGTGGGAGTTTGGTGAACTTGATACTACACCTGAAACCAATGTTCCACCAAGGTTCCGGGACGAGGGGGCGAGGATACGCGGGAGCGGCCTATGTAAAAGCTCCCCACCAATTTTTAGGAAATGTGGGGGAGCGTCAGGGTCTTAAAAACTTATAAATATACAATATAATTTATTAATTGAGTCCACTATGACATTTGGGTTTGAATTGAAAAGCTGCAAAGCATGATCATTGATATGAATATCATTATCTAATATCATATAAATTTAAAGATTAAAGATAACATATAATGTTGGGGGTATGTGTCTTCAAATATCATTAAATTTTATGATCAACAAGGAGGAAATTTACTATGAGATTGAAAGGTCTTTAACCGCAAAGATCTTTTACCATGAACCACACAAAATACGGTTTCAATACCAACCAATTTGCTGTGACTTATCAATATAATTTGACACGACAATGTGATGATCCCTAAGGGAAAGTTTCTATTCTAGACTTTAGCTAAAGTTTTCTCTTCCACTTTTTTGTGGTGTGATTTGAAGTAACTAATGTGTGTATTAGTTTGTGTCTGTGTAAGAAGATGTAAATCAGTCAGTAATATGAATACATAGGAGCTCATAGATGTATATTCTATAGACACAGTAATAGATCACACATTAGTCATCTGTTGCACCCAGAAGAACCATAAGAGATAGCATTCAGTTCTAAGTAATTTCTAATCTAACAGAGATAATATTGCTTGGAGAAAAAACAAGGTCTTTGGAGCAAAAAGTTAACACAGTAGATTGGGTCCAAACCAGCAGAAAATCCCGGCAAGTTTGGCTCAGACTCAAGAGTCAAATTCGGCCCAACTGCTGAAACAAGCCATTATGAAACAACTACAGGCTAGACTAGCTAATAGTGAGTCTAACTTACCAGCAAGAAAATACACATGTGAGCACTTGCAGGGTATCTAACTGGTGAGTATCGCAAAGTTTTTCACAGCTCAACAATTTAGACTCACAAGCCCAAACGAAAACTCCAGATGTTTTTCTATATAAAACCAACAACAAAAAATATCTTCATTGCACTCATTATTTTGTGCAGATTTCTACCCAGTTCATCTCCCACAGGTGAACACAACTTTACCAGTGTACAGTCCTAGGGTTTCTAGTGTTCGTTAACTTCATTGACACAAAACAAAGAAATTTTTGTCTTCCAAAATTCAAATCACCAAATTCTCAGCATACACAGCTTGTAGCAGCAGTGCAGTAGTTAGTTCCAATGTTCCAAGAAGCAGTTTCAATCATTTACAAGCTAATGGCATCTCTCTTCTCCAAGTTCTCATCTCGATCTAATGTCAAGCATAGATGTCCTACACGTTATAACTTAAAACCCTACGTGTCTATTAAATTAATTAAATTTTAGCTATAAATTAATTAAAGTTCAACTTTAGTTTAGTTTTAAAATTGTTAATTTAATCATTTTTTTTTAAAGCGTGCTCTCGTCCCCCCTCATTCCCCCACGGCCCCCGTTGTCCCCTCACGACCTCCCTCGTCCCCCCTTTTCGGAAACATCCCCTCAGGACAGGGAAACAACCCCTTGGCACGTCCCCTTGCGTACCCTGATTTTTGGGAGCGTGGGGAAACATCCCCTACTCATCCCCAAGTCCCTGGAGCTCGGGGGAGCGAGGAAACTAGACCCCTAGGGGGGGGGCGAGTCCCCGTGGAACACTGCCTGAAACTAGGGGGGCCAATAGAATGTATTTGACTTGCAAGTTGTGTGGCAAGCATATGTCAGGAGGCATCAACAGATTAAAATTCCATTTGGGGCAAATTCTGAGGCAAAATGTTGAACTTTGCACAAATACAACTCCAGAAAATATCCGACGGGCCATTCAATCATTGATGGATAAAGAGGACGGAAAAGACACCGGGGCAGCACTAAAAAACCAACTTGTAGGGGGCTCAAGAGTGGGGGTAATTGAGAGTGGCAGTGTTTCTTCAGCAACATCACCTTCCTCACCGATGGGTCCCAGCCCCACATCTATTTCATCTTTTTTTGTTCCTAGAACAATAGCTGGTTCACAACCTGGGATCAAATCAGCAATGAAAAAAACGAAAAGGCAAAAGTTGACGGGTTGGTCAGTAAGTGTCTTCTACGGAGTGATGTTCCTTTCAACATTGCCAAGACAAACCCATTTTACCAGCCTATGTTTGATGTTGTTGCTGTCATTGGCCCAGGGTACAAAGCCCCCACCTTTGCAGAATTGAGAGGGCCTCTTCTTCAAGATGAAACAACTGATTGCACTGCTAGATTGGCAAAGTTTAGGGCATCATGGGAACACACTGGATGCACAGTCATGTCAGATGGTTGGACTGACCAGAAGGGTAGGACCCTTCTTAACTTCTTGGTTAGTTGTCCCAAGGGGACAATGTTTATGAAATCTGTTGATGCATCTGCACACATTAAAGATGCACGTACATTATGTGAGTTGTTGGACATCTTCATTCAGGAAGTAGGCCCAAGCAATGTTGTCCAAGTCATAACGGACAACGCTGCAAATTATGTTGCAGCTCGCAGGATGCTTATGGAGAGGTATCCTAACTTGTTTTGGACACCTTGTGCTGCTCATTGCATTGACTTGATGTCGGAGTATATAGGTAAGATTCCTACTGTGAGGGATATTGTTGAATCATCCAAGAGCATAACAAAATTTATTTATAATCATGCATCTGTGCTTAGCTTGATGAGAAGATTCACCAACAACAAAGAGTTGGTGCGTCCTGCCATTACACGATTTGCCACTACTTTCATATCTCTTCAGTCTCTGTTGATTTCTATGTGGGATGTGAAGAGCATGTTTCTCTCAGCAGATTGGCGTTCTTTATCTATTAGCCGCAAACCAGAGGGAGAGGGCATATGTAGACTAGTTTCATATGATCAGAGCTTTTGGGCAGGAGTAGAAGAGGTGTGTGCCATTTCAGAACCTTTGATGATGGTTCTTTGGTTGGTTGATGGAGACAACCCTGTAATGAGCTACTTGTATGAGGCCATGGATAGGGCCAAAGAAGCCATTTGTGCTTATTATGCAAATAAGGGAGACGAGGGGTTAGATAAACAACAGGTCATATGGAGAGTGATTGATCAGCGATGGAGCAATACCCTCCATCACCCCATTCATGCTGCAGGTGTCTACCTCAACTCTGCATTTTCTTACGCTTGTGGTTTCAGATTTGATGCCGAGGTGATGGATTCTTTACATGCAATTGTACCGAAACAATCTCGCGGTGAACAGGATCGAGTAGAGCATCCAAGACATGAAGAGGAGCGAAATCCCGGGGTCCAGTGCGAAAGCCCCAGCCCTGGTGGACTCATCAGATGAGTGAAGTAGGTCTTCAAAATAGAATTTTGTTTATATGTCGGATAGCTTTTACTGTTTTAAATTGAAGTTTATAGTAGATAAAACTGTCAATGTAGCCTAGATGGTCATGAAAACTCTCTTTAAATTTTGGACAACATTCGATGCAGATAGGTGGCCAATAGCCCTGGTTTCTCGCGAGCAGATTGAGGCCCCCTGCAATTTTTGTTAAAGATATACTTACGTTCAGAAAATATTAATAGAAAAAGGGTCTACCAAGCTTACACAAAAAAAATATTTCTCTAAAATAAAAAAAATCAAGGGTCAAGATTAAAAGATCTTGAAGTGTTCATCAACGACCAAGATTATTTTGATAGGGATCAAAGAAACTAGTAGTTATCTTTCCACTTGGAGGATAAATCTATAAATTAGAGTTATTTGAGTCTCTAGCATCTTGATCTCTAGCTAGAAAATTGCTGAGGAAGCATCTTTGTAAACTGTTGTCTTGCTGGAAACTATTTTTTCTTGGTGCAATTCAAGGTGTTCTTGCTTATTGATTTGTGGTATGTGCTGAATACGAACATCTCTATGTTGTGCTGAATATTCGTAAGATTTGTTTTTTCATTAGATGGAGATAAAATCATGCTATTGATAGTTTTGGGTTAATCTTAGGTGGTTTGATTCCCCATGTGATCTAATAGATTATTTTTAAGATAAATACATAGTGCTTGCAAGTACTTCAGTCCATAAACTTCAAGTTCACAAACTTGGGCAGGAACCATTGTTGCTTGGATTCCAAATATTTATATGGTGGATTAAATCTTCGCTAAGGCTATCTTAGACATTGGGGTTTCCAAAGTATTTTTAGCTATTCTTCGAAGAAAAAAAATCCATAAAAAATATCTTTTGCAAAAATTTAAAAATTTTCAAAACCCTTGTATATTTGTAGATCTTGTGAATAACTTTGTAGATATAATTTGAAAATTATTTTTTCTAACTTGGGTTTTGGGGTTTTAAGTATTTCTTGTATATATTTGGGGTTTGGGGTGTTGTATTTTCATTTTTATAAGTTAGATCAAGGGATCAAGTTGAAGAAGAGCTAGATCTAGGCCATTGAGGGTAAGATCTAGTCTCTTGAAATTTTTTGCAGGGCTATTCACTGAAGATTTTGTAGCAGAATTCAGATCTATAGGAGAAAAAACTTTTCGAGACAAGGGTTTTGCTTTTCAGCCCTCCGGGGACCAGATTTGGCCCCTCCAATGCTAGCGTCAACCTCTCTCCTCCCTACATCAGCGCTATGACCCCCTGAGTCCAAGCTTTAGGCTTCTCTGAGCTTGGCAGTGACGCCTAGAGGCCTCGGCCTCCTCTTCTTCCTCCAGCGTTGACATTTTTTGGCCTTCACTTGCCATTTTCGCCCCCAAACTATCATCCTAGCCTCCTTATCCCCCAACGCTGGCCTTCTTTGGCCTAGCGTTACCCTTTCCTTGGCCTATTTTGCCCTAATCTTCCCTAAAAACCCTAATTTGAAGTTTTGGGACTGATTCTTTGGTGGTTTTGCAGGTTTAGGGTCTCCAAAATTCTGATTTCCAAGTGGCATCTTCATCTAAAATTTTTGGGCCACTTGGGCAAGTGCTTCTACAAGGCTTGATGCCTATGATTTGACCTCTAAACCCTAGTTTTATATTTGTTTTATTACAACAATTAAATCAACTACAATTAAGCCCTAAAATCACATGTTACATGGTCAGAGTTATTTAAAATTGCAAAATTTTCATTTTCATAAATTTGGGCCAATTGGGCACACCTTAGATGTAGCCTAGATCTAATTTTATGCTCGCTGGAATTTACTGCATCACTGAAAATTTCATATTTGAAATTTCTGAAGCATACACTTAAAAGGGTCAAAAACTCAAAATTTTCAGTTACATTGAAATTTTCCTATTTTTGGGTTGTTATGGGCATTGATTATAGCTTCATTAGCTTGTTGATCTATTAGTTATTCACTGATGTAGTAAATAGATCAGATCTGAAATTCTCTGAATCATACCCTCTAAAAGCCATAAGATTTGATTTCAAGCTTGTAATTTGTTTTACTATTTTTGGGCATTGTCTTTGGCATTGCTAGCTTCCTGGTCTGTCATTTACTTACTGCTGAAATAAATATATCAGATTTGGAATATCTCTGAAAATACATCTTCAAGAAGCTAGTACATCTGATTTTTCAAGATTGTCAACTTATTTGGTGGTTGGGTTAATTTTTGTGACATTGGGTTAAACATAAGCATTGATAAATTGATATTTTTGTACCCCTGTTATAACTTGTTTAGTGTTGTCTTAATAGTCACTTCTTACTCATAAAAGGATCATTGGAACATAAAGTGCCTAAGCATCTTCATATTTTGTTATTTGTTCCTAGCATTAATATTGTGAAAGTGACTAACATTGTGTTGCTCACATCTAATAAGCTCCCTCACCTATAAGCACTTGAAATCGTAAATTGCCTTGGCAATAAATCTCTTGGTCATATTGGTATCTTGTTGATGTGATTGAATTTGGGCATCTAATTTTCCATTTAGATAATTTGTCTCGTATAAAGTATTGGATATTGTTGAACATTGGCATCTTATAGCTTTGTGAAGTTTGCACTTGTATCTTCTACCATTTATCTTGTTAAGATTGTTATCTCAATAATTGTAAAGTACTCTTTGCTTTAAGACAATTCACACTAAGTACTTAAGTATCTTAAACAATCCTAACTCAAGATAATTTCACTCATCATCGTTGCATAAGCATCTTAGATCTAGCTTGCATTAAAACTTACCTCCTAGCATAAGCTAGGCTGATAGAAATCTAGGGCAAACCTTCTCACCTAGCTTGAGGGGATTGGTAACTCTTCGGTGGTTAACACGGTGACCTTGCGGTCGTCAGAGCCACAGTCTTTGCAGTGCGGGAGGCATGGATGATAAGAGCACAACAGAAGGTATCATTAAGCAGGCCCTAGCCTGCTTCCTGTTGGCCTCATTCCCACAACCTACCTTGGAGCCCAACTTCAAAATAATTAAGGGAAGGTCATACTTAGATTAGGCATATAATTAAAATTAGCCACGATCACTGCACCTCACATAGGTCCTAGGACTTTCACATCAGATAGGTTAATTAATCATTCAAGCAACAAATGTTCATCCGGTCACTTGGTTTTAATTTATCATAAGCAAGAATTGTGACTCCATTAAGGCACTGGTCTCATACTTAAAATATAATCTAATCACTAATCTTGTTAAATTCAACCAAGTAACTAGGCCACTCATCCATGTCTCCCAAGCAAGATGGTTCCCAACTTGTTTCCTTCATCTCATTTCATAGGGACTACCCCCATAGCCTGATGTTGGGACACAACTAGAATGGAGTGGGCGGGGATCAAAGTGACAACTCCTGCCCTGAGTAGTTGTCACGATGCCGGTACAATCCGGGGAACAACATTTTTTGGTGCCATTTTCGAGGATGAGTTTGCCTTGTTGCTGGGGTGAAAGACATTATCATTATTGTTCTCTCATTTTTCCATTTAGCCCGTCAAGCGGCACAACATTTTTGGTGTCGTTGCCGAGGACTATTTTATTGGACCTTGGCGTTGACGACATTCTCATTAATCTTCATAATCTTCTAATCCATTTTCATCTTCTTAATCCATCAAGCACCACATTTGCTGGCACTTTGATATCTCAATAATCTTCATATTGCCTTGTTCAGTTCTCTGTTTGCACCTTAGCACCAGGACATTTGGGTTAGCTTGGCGACTTCATTGATTCATCCATTCGTAAAGGCTTACAAGTAGCTTGGTTAACCCCGCTCTCTGGGATTGGTTATATAAATTACATTCTAGGAAGTATTCAATTTTCTTAGACAAGAAGTCTTCCTTGATATCCACCTACTCCTCCTTGACTAACTTTTCGGTTTTTGCCTTCTGGATTTTGGAGATAGATTCATGTTCAAGTGCCAACTCCACTTCTTTCATTTTTTACAAGAATTCCTGCTAGAGGTTCGCTTCTTGTGGATTTCTTGATTGTCTTGAACAAGGATATCTCTCTGACATCCATTAGTTTCCATTTCCCTTTAACTAAGTCATCATGGATGACTTGTTAACCCCTTTGCATTTTACTAACATTCCTCATGATCTTCCAGAAATGGCTATTACTAAATTACCTTCTTTCACGGGAAATGATACAATCATTGCTACAAAGCACATCCAAAGGTTCATATCTTGCTTGGAAAGATATGCTCATTTGACTGCATACAATCATGAAAATGTCAAGATTCAGATCTTTGTCCTTTCCTTGGAAGGTGATGCTTGAAATTGGTTTTGTGATTTTCTTGACGATTATTTTGACTCCTTACAAGCCATCATCAATGCTTTTAAAAATAGATATGAAAATCAAGGGGGCTTGCCTTGTGCCTCTAATTCTATTAAGAATGATGAAAGTGATCCTGCAAAAGACCCAAATATCATAGAAAGGTGTCAAGAGAATGTGCTACGTCAATCTTTGCCATATTGCAAACCTTGTGACCGTTCTCACGATGAATCCACTTGTACTGTTGCAAGAAGAATCCTTGATTGTGGAAAGGTAGGAACGAAGGATCAAATTAATATTGATGATGAAAAAGAAAATGATAAGCATCTTATCAATGATTTAACTCAAATGATGGAAACGATTATCACTCTATAATTTCCGAAAGCTGTGAGAGAAACCCAGAAGTAACCACAAAACCACTTGTAAGCTTAGAAGCTAGCCCTTCTATTGGATTTAGATTAATTGTTTTAAGATTTTATGCTAGTTATTAGGTTCAGAGTTTGGTTTGTTCAAATGTTTGGTTGAAACTGCAAGGAAAGGCCATTGGGCAGTGGAGTCAAAATGTCTTAGGGTAATCACATACAAGAATGTCAGAACAGAGTAGGCAGGTTATTGGATCTTTCGAGCTTTTGTGGAATGAAAGGGAGGAAAAGATTGAGATTCAATTAAACATAGATCATTTTAGAATGAATTCTATATTTAATCTTAGTTTGAAAACACAGATATTGCTCATAAGCTAGAGCAGAGTGTAATTAAACAAGTTTGGCCCTTAATTTTCTTTAAACAATACAGATAGGAAAAACAAAGAAATAACAAGTACACAAGAGGAAAAACATCACCAATTTTCTTGACACATGAATCCCGGAACAACCTTTGGTGTTAATGAAATGATCACTTTAGCTCAGTACACAACTTTACATCAAAGGTCTCCTTTCTTAGTCCTAGTTCCAAGATTTGTACTTCGAACTATGAAGTATTTATACAAAACTTATCAAAATATCTTGATTTAAAATATCAAGATTTTCTACCAAATATCCTAGAAAATTGTTTATAAAAAGAGTACAAAAATATAGACAAATAACACTGTTGTAGCTCTTTGGCACTATCTTCGAGGATTCTAGTGCTGACTTGGCCTGAAAAATTGTTGCTTTGTTGTTGAAGATGAACACCTGTTTTACTCTCAAGTAGTTGGCATAGTTTATCTCATTTGTCTTCATCTGGGGTGGATAATTTAATTAACTTTCTGTAGGTTTCATCCACCTCGGTATATTTCTGGTAGGTGGGCTTAATTAAAAACAAATGTTTTATCTCATGTTTGATAAGGAAATCGAATTTCAAACCTTCCATGAAATCTTTCCTTGTGGTGGTCCCTTTGATGGTGGAAAACTTTGACTTATCCTTGGCTATGGAATATAATTTCTGCTAATAATCATCTAACTGAACCAATTTATCTCCAATTCCTTTCAAACCTGGCAGCACCTTTTGATTCAGTACATTGAATTTTCTGTGGAACTTCTGAATGCTGGCCTCCAAGTTATGGCACTTGTTCTCTAATTGTAATATCAAGTTCCTTTTTGTAATGACTCTTCTGACTTCAAGGATTGTTTATGTCCTGTTTGCAATCTCAAATTCCTCTAATTCCTCCTTTGTCATTGAATTTAGAATCCTTATTAATGTACTAGCTTCACCTGGCTTCTGTCCCAAATTTTCTTTTACTTCTCCAATAACTTCTTTGGATCTCTACACTAATTCCTCCTGCTCGAAAATTATTTCGATGGAAAGCCAGTTTTCAGTCATAGTTTCATTGATTTCTCTCCAAATGTTTTCCTTTCCCTGTGCAATTGTCTGTGGCATGACAAACTCATTTTCCAACAGTTCAATTCTTTGGGTTAACCTATGAGTTTTTTGAAGATCTTCTATGTACACATTATCAATCTTTAATTTATGTTCTTGGAGATTGTTTCGCTGAGCTTTCAACGTTTCAATCTCCTACCCTCTGATAGACAGGTCCTCCATAGCTTTGACTAGTTCTCTTGATGAGTCAGTAGATTGTCCTTCTACTGTGATGGTTGTTGAAGTTGATGCTCCTGTTGTCAATGTAGATGCAATAGGAACTGGTGTCATTGGAATGGCTTCCAACTGTTTTGACTATTCTCTTTCCTTAAGCAATTTCTCCATCTCCGTTTCCATCTCCTTGATCTGCCCATTATGTTCAATAATAATCCTGAACATGTCTTATTTTTCTTTCTCTAGCTGTCCAACTTCTTTTGTCTGTGGGTCTTCAGTGGATGGAAGCTTGAGTTGTTTCTTTAGAGCTGCAATGTCAACATTCTTTCTTCTAATAATATCCTCTGCAACTTTCACATTGTTGGGATCACATCCTAGTTTGATTACTAGATCCTCTAAAGACTTGATTTTTGTGTCTTTAGCTAAGGAAGATATTTTTTCTAGTTTGAGTTGAGAATGAATGTTATTGATCGAAGCTTGCAGCCTAGAATCTGCCATTGTTGAATTTGTCAAGGTCGAATACAACATCTCCCCTGTTTGCTTGTGCAAGTCCATCTGATCAATTGGATGGATTTGATCAACATTGAAGGAAAAGATGGAATTTTTTGTAATCATCTGGAGTTTTGGGGAAAGGAACCTCAACCTAGAGGAAAGCTATCTGCATGTTTCCTTTCTCTGTGTCAAAGGCAGAGAGAAGCCTATGTTGTGAGGACGCTATCTGTTTCCAAAACTATGAATAAGTTGTAACTTTTAGCATCTCATTCTTCTTTTTAATTTCCTTATACTTGGCAAATATATTTGGCTCAATTTGGTCACGAACCAATTCTCCTGATTGAGATGTGCCTTGTGGCTCCTGAGAGGCCGAAGATGATGGAGATCCTATGAAAATGTCTCCCTTCCCAGCAGAAGTATAGGGGTGTATCAAAACAATGGTGGACTATACATTTTCCTCCTCCAAAAATTCTCCTGCTAGATTGACTTTCTGTCTCTTCTTATAAATTTTGAATTCCTTTCCCTGGATTTATGTCACTGAAGGGGAAAGATCTTCTCTTGGCCTCTTGTCCTGCTTCTCTTGTGGTGTTGGAGTCTGTGATGTTGTTGAGAGTCCCTGTTCTTCTGCCTCCTGTAAAGTATTTTGTCACCTTTCTTTCTCTGTGGGAAATTGTTGACATAGTGGCATAATTCGTGACAACCATAACACTTGCCCTTTGATAGGTCCTTCTTCTTGTCCCCCTTGGAGTTGTACCCTTTGTTGGATCCCTTCTTTCCTTTGTTCTTCCTTACAAGAGCCATGTTTCCTTGTTCTCCCTTACCCTTCTGGTTGTTGCTGCTGCTGCCATTGACAAGACTCCTCCTAAGCTCTTCCTGGGTAAAATTTGACCATAGTCTTTCCCAAGATGGAAGATCATGCCTTCCTGTAATAACTTGTATGAAAACAACTCACTGCTTAGAAAACCCATTGAGGGTCGTCCCGATGAGTTCATGGTCCTCAATCTTCTCACCAACACCTACCAATTCTTCCTTGACATATTTCACCCTGGTAAGATAAGACACAACATTCTTACCCTTGCTTTGTTTCGTGCTTCGAAGTTTCTCCCTTAGGATCAACTTCATGTTTACACTGGAATCTTGATAGAGTTTACAAACTACATCCCACATCTTCTTCCCCATATCTTCCTCTGCTATATGAGGCACAATCTGATCCTTGACCACATCTAGACTAATGCATTTGGTTTTGGCATCTTCCAACTTGTAGGTAAGGAGTTGTGTTGCATCTGTTGGTATGGCTACAACACTAGTCACATACTCCTTTAGACCATTCTCCTCCAAGATTAATAAGGTTCTAGATTTCCATATGCCAAAGTTAGATGCTCCCTCTAATCTGTCCCGATGTCGTAAACCAACTAAAGCCATTTATTGGAAACCCTCGAAATAGAAAAAACAAACTCCAAGAAAATCTAGAGCACATCAATATGGGTTTTACAAACCCCCAGTTTCCTCTCCTACGCCCTGCGCTGAGCTTCTGAAATGATCTTCTGCACTTCAGATCTACATTAATACCATGTGAAAATTCCTAGATTTAACTTTGATTTGGACTTATTGTAGTTATCTAGTTATTAATCTCCTATCTTTTAAAGAATATTTATCTCTGCAAAAATATTTACTATAAATACTTAATAAAAACTATTCTTCAATATTCACCAATTAAAAATTCACAGGAACTGAGAAAACCACAGACAAAAAATAGACACAGATGTTTTCAGACAAATGTCCCTAGAAAAAACCCCAATGTGGGGAAAACCAATTCTGTAGATGAGGGTTTTATTATTTCTTCAGCAAATCTATAATTGATAGAAATTACATAAATTGCTTTCCGTAGAGTGGCAAAGCTCCGACAAAAATTGATCTTCATTTCTGCAAATCAAATCGACTAGGGAATAACCCCTCAGCCCTTGTTCTGCAATTCGCACTGACTCTCTAGTTATGTGCACAATCTCTTTGGAACTTGCACAGACTCTCTGGCAATTTGCACCACCCTTCTAGCAACTCACACTGGCACTCATCCTGCCTCTGGCAACTCACACTGCCTTACTCTGGCAATTCGCATTGCCCCTCAGTAATTTGCACGGGCGCTCTGACAATTCACACTGGCTTTCTAGAGACAATTTCAATCTCCTCTACAAAAAAATAAATTACCCTGCAAAACTCCCTCTGAAACTGGAAGTCTCTCGGATGAAGAATAACTCTAGAATATTTCTTCTTGCTCAACCATTGCTGAAACCCTCATTCATGTCAACTCCATGCTATCACTCCACCTCACTTCAATGATCTCTAAGATGCCCATTGATTTCCTCTTATAATCTCTCATTGAGAATTCAAATGCTAAGATCTAATCTCGATCAGTGGCTAAGATCATCTTGACTCTATCAAGTACCTTTTTTAGAAATCACTGGAGAGAAATTGACTTGTTTGAATTAACACTGATTGATTAACCTGTTTTTCTAAGTTAGAGTTAGGAAAATTATTAAAAACTAGTTAATAATCTAATTAAGACATTTTCCTTCAGAAATATTAACTGGGCTCGGAGATATTTTACTCTATTGTGCTCTTAGCCTCAATGACACCTCCTAATACTAGAACACCTATCCGAGCTACAAAATCTAACATTCTCCACAAGTACCTAGGCCCTTTACAAGAGTACATTGACCTAAGCAAGTGTAGCATTGAGAGATTGAAGCCTCCTAATAGCACAATAGATGACACATGTCTTAGAGTACCTCTGGGACCCAAGACATTGGTCAACTTTGACCCGATTTTGAGGATTCCTCATGATGACACCATTGGACCTAGTATACCTCCAGGCTAGCCTTAACACAACCTAATGGGCAAGAGTTGATTCAGAGCTTAGATGAGGATGGTCTCCAATTGAGAAACTAGTGAGGGCTTGTTGCACCAAAGGAAGCCCTAATGTTGGAGAGGAGGCATTATTTAGTAGTTGGTGACCCATGGAGACCACTTGATGGCACCCCAGTTGGATCTTGGGACCCCACGGGAGATATTGAGGTCGATTTGAGGTCCAACCCTCAAATTTTGGATCATACAGGAATTTACACACATTTGGACACCACATCACTCTCTAACATGGCATTTGGAGCCTAAATTATGAATGAAGTAAGCAATTAAGAGGCTATGGCTCACATTTGTGGGATAATTAGGCTTATTTTGTTGTTAGCTAATGGGTTGGCTTGTAACCCACATACATTTAAGGAACAAACTTGTTTTTAGGGGGCTTTGTAGGCTAAATTAAGAGACCTAAGCCTCATATAAGTAGAGGATAGGCTCATTTAATTTGTCATCATCACTTGTGACGAATTCGACCTTCTTAGAGAATTCGGCCTATTACCCACCAAAAGTGGCTGACCGCATAGGATTTTTTTTCCTAGATCTCCCTTAAGCTGCCAGTTGCCAGCCCCTAACAACCACCAATGTAGCCAATGCACTCTGCCATTTGGTCTTCGCTCCCTGCATCAGTCACATCTCCCCTCACCCATCTATCGAGGGCATCTCGAGCATGGATTATTGGGTTGTTAATTTTTCATCAAGAATTGTTCCATGTTGCAACTATTACTTCAACAATTTGCAATAGCATCCAATTTACAATTTTTACTTCTTAAATTCACCAATAGCAGTAGAGCAATAGTAGATAGAACAATTATACAATTTGCACAATGAAAGACAACCAAGAGACAAGAGACACAATATTTGGTCAATGACCAGGGGAAAACCCCACAAGGGGGAAAAGCCTTTGCAATTCTTCTTCTATTAAATTGTCTTCAAATGTTCAGTAGAGAGAGTACAACAGAGTCAAAGTCAATCTTTGAATATCCAATATCCAATATCCAACCAAGTCAATATGCCTTGTAATTTATCCAAAACAAAGACAGGAGAGAGATGAGAGTCAACAAAAGTCAACTCTTTTGCAAATCTGTCCAAGTCAACAACAATCAATAGTAGCAATGTGTGCCCTAACCAGTCAACAAAATAGTCCTCCAATAGCTTGGTCAAAGGTCAAAAAATTCAACCTTCTTTTCTACTCAACTAGGAGTCAAAATAGTCCAAATTTGAGCAGTCAAACTTGGTCAAAACAGTGATGTAGCTTGCGGTCAAAGTCTGCAATAGGTCTGCCATCTAAGTGCCTAGAATTCCTTAGTTTTTGTGCCCTCCAATATGGCCTAGTCAAACAGAAAAATCCCAAGAGGAATCGTAGTCAAAATCAGTGAAACAACCCCTGGTCAACACTGGTCAATGCCCTAAAATAGATATGAAATTCAGCCAATCTGAAAAGGACATTTGTCCCTTCACATGTGTGAGAGATCCTTGCAATTCCTGAGTTGTACGAACCAATCAATGAAGGAGAGAGAAGAATGTATTGTGATGTGACAATGCCAAATGAGGAGGACTTGACTTGTATTTATAGGCGTTGGAGGGGTGCTCATTTTGCTTCTAGGCTGACCTGAACAAATTTTACAATGGGGGCTTTTCCATCAAAAATATATTTTTCCTTGTTGAAATTGAGTGCTTCAAAAGTCAATTTTGGTCCTCTCAGAAAGAGGAATTTAGCCTAATGGTTGGAATTTGTCAATGAGCTTCCAAATTAACACTCCCTATCAGCTAGGGAGAAATTCCAACAGCATCATGTAATCATCACAAGTATCTTGACATCATTGTCATGTGCATCCTTGCTCATCTCTGCTTGTCTCTACTCATCTCATGTTGAACACTCTTGAATCTGAAGAAGAAGAATTGTTGTAGGGGAGCTCCAACTACCACCCTGACTCCATCACCATCAAGGAGACTCAGCTACCACCTAGAATCATCACCATCGGGGAGACTCAGCGACCACCCAGAATCATCACCATCGGGGAGCCTCAGCTACCACCCAAAATCATCACCATCGAGGAGCCATGGCTACCCCCCAGAACTAAAGACAATGGGCGAGATCAACCTACCCCAATGTGTAGGGGTCACACTCTATCCCAAAGTCACTAACAATAGGTGAGATCAACTTACCAAAGGTAAGGATCACACTCTACCCTATTGTCCTTAATCATCCATCTTAACCCTAGAGATTCATATGGTAGAGCACTTGCATCCACCAACCTGGGCAAGATCCACCTACCGCAAGGGGTAGGGATCACACTCTATCCCAAGTCCCTCATTCCATTGGCCAGATGGGGAGGTTATCCCACAGAGTGAGCAGGACGTTAACTGGGGCATACTCTAACTAGGGGAGATCTCAGGTCTCTACACCCTATCGGTCAGAGGTCTCTCATCCCTAGGAGCCCATCAACTCCATTCCTCATCGTGGGAGCTCAATCAAGAGGGAAGAGCACTGCTTAGTGTTCTTGATCAGCCAGGGCCCTTATTTGAAAGGATCATCTCAACCAGTGCAAACTACGCTCTGAAGACCAAGAACTTCCCTTTCAACAAAGCCTTGGTGAGGATTGACTATCTGCTCATTTGTCGAAATGTGAAGGAGTCTCACAACCCCTCTCTGCATTATGTTTCGGTATTAGAATAATCCTATTATCCCTGTTTAGTATTTAATGCTCATTCTTTTAGTTGTTGCTATTTTTTCTTTTTTAGCAGTTTCTTTGATGAAACTATTTGATTCTATTTACTAAATAGAAACTTGATGTTTCTATTTTCTGTAAATATCTTTGTATTATCATTGAGCTTTAGCTTGCTCATCATTCATTGAATATTCATTGAAATCTATATGCGTGTCTCGCATTGTTTTATGGTATCGGAGCCAGAAAAAGAGATTTCTTGAGCAGTTATTCTCTCTGCATCCTAATCCCTTGAGTTCTTTCTGTCATTCCTTTCTAAGGTCGAGCCCTTGGTAAGCCAGATAGCCTTCACTGAGTCTTAGCTTCGGCTCTGCTCACTATGATAAAAGCTTACAGTCGTCTATCTCGATACAGAAGTGGATTCTTCGTTTTATCTGACGTTGTCACTTGTTGAGTCGAGGGTGGGCTCCGTTTTGGGTTTCACTATTACCCTGCTCGTTCCTTAGTTGTATTTGGACTCAACTTCTTGCTACGTGGCTGCACCATAGCCCTGATCGAGAGCTCTTAGCCTGGTGTTCAGCGAGGCACTTCCCGTCCTAGTGATACCCTCTGTCCCTGCTCAACGTTTTTTTTTTGAGACACCAACAGTCTTTCCCCTGCGACCAGTGGTCTTTGTGTGCTGTCCACGCACCTGAAGGCCCCAGTAGTGACGAAGACCACGGTGGTTCCTGATCTTCTTCAAGCGTTCCAAGTCATCCCTGAGTTTCATGTCAAGACCATTGGATTCCACCTGAGTGGTTCGGTCATCCTTGATATCTTTCTGTCTGTTTAAAAACCAATCTGGGATCTTGAATTGTTTAGGATTCGCGACAATTATCATCAGGTTCTCAAGCGCAAGTGCAGAAAGTTCACCAGCTCTCTTGTTCATATCAACATCGGCCTTCTTGCATACAAGGTTGGCCAAACGCCGACCAATTCCCTTGATAGAAGTCAGGGCAAAAATGATCTTCTGTCGCCCATCAACATTGGTGTTGAGGACACGAAGAATGTGTTGAAACTCTTCATTCGCAATCAAAGTCATTTTCGCAGAACGCGGGAGCCTCAACAGTTGTCAGTAACGCTGGTGCTCCATAACGGCGGCTGCGTGTGAGGTTTCCTGACACGTGATTTCCAGACGACTGCATATAAAATTTCCACGCGTCAAAGAAACTCCGCGCACGAAGATTCGATTGCGATTATAGTCAAAGCATCTGATACATTATGGTCGATACACAGTAAACCTTGTTCATGCTTCCTCAAGGGTCTTTCTGAGCTCTGTTTGGGCTGTGTTTTCTTAGTGATTGAAGTTCTAGGAAGCCTTTGGATCGATGCAGGCTAGGGTTTGAAAAACAATTCGTTGCATTATTCTATGGCCTTGCATTTTGTGGACTGAGCGTAGAATTGCACGGTTTACGGCGGCTCGGCTCGGCTCGTCTCGGGTTTCAGTGTATTACGATTGTAGTGACCATTCTTAAACACCGTTTTTATAGTTACAGTCATCCAGTAATCCGAAGTTTCAGTGGCATCTAATCAAGGACGGGACGTGAATTTTTTTTTACGTGACTGTTTTTTGGCGTGATACAGTGAGCTAAAATGCATGCATTTATCCTCTTTATGATATGCGTATAAAGCAACTTTGTGCCAGACTTCTGCATTGAAATTTGTGCAACTGAAATTTGTGCATTGAAATTTGTGCAACTTTGTTCAGTTGACATCTGCATTAAAATTTGTACCAGACTTCTTTATTGTCTTGGAAACATACAAATGGCCTCACTCACCAATCTGATGTTAGAAGGAAATCAACGCTTTAATGGCAGCAATTATAACATCTAGAAACAAAGAATGTTGACCATTTTTGAATACAGGCGTCTTGATCAGCGCGTTTTGCGCAAAGAGCTTCGTCCTGGTACAGCTGGTACCGATCAAGATAAATTTGATGATCGAAATCGAGAGGCTGTTATGCTT